>JBAMJV010003394.1:0-73490 GCA_037951105.1 Echinarachnius parma
GTGTCAGGGTAGACTACCCGACACCCAGAAGATGGAACCAGGGGATTATTCTGCCCCTTTCGTACGGTTGTCATCCCCTATTGTAAGACCGACATTTACCTTATGCAAAATGGTTTAACGTGCTAGTGCCAGGGTGGACTACCCAACGCCTAGATGATACCAAGGGATTATTCTGCCCTAAATGGTATTCATCTCTATCACAAATCTAATCTATCCGGTGGTCTGAGAGTAGACGTCGAAGTGGGTAGCGCCTGTCACGTTCTTGCGAGGGCGGCTTCACCTCACTCCAGCACGCTTCTGGGACCTCCGTTTCCTCGTTTACTGGAACATGGATGTTACCTTCAGGTGCGCGACGCTTCTTTAGATGATATCTGTTCCGGCGATACCGCCCACCTTTCTCACTCTGGATGTGGTACGAGCGGGGCGTTGAATCTTGAGTTGTCACTACGCCAGGTTTCCATTCTTTTCGAGTTTCCATTCTTTGCGAGATTGTCCAACGTCTTTTTCACTGCGAGTTACCGATGTTGGTCCAACGTTGGTCCAACGAGATTGTCCAACGTCTTTTTCACTGCGAGTTACCGATGTTGATCCAACATTGGTCCAACAAGATTGTCCAACGTCCATTTCACTGCGAGTTACCGATGTTGGTCCAATGTTGGTCCAACAAGATTGTCCAACGTCTTTTTCACTGCGAGTTACCGATGTTGGTCCAACGTTGGTCCAACGAGATTGTCCAATGTCTTTTTCACTGCGAGTTACCGATGTTGATCCAACGTTAGTCCAACAAAATTGTCCAACGTCTATTTCACTGCGAGTTAACGATGTTGATCCAACGTTGGTCCAACGAGATTGTCCAACGTACATTTCACTGCGAGTTACCGATGTTGGTCCAACGTTGGTCCAACGAGATTGTCCAACTTCTTTTTCACTGCGAGTTACCGATGTTGGTCCAACGTTGATCCAACGAGATTGTCCAACGTCCAACGAGTTCCAACGAGTTTGCAAGTTTCCGACGTTGGTCCAACGTTGGCTTGCTACCTGGGCTATGACCAGGGTGCCAAGTCGCTGCCGGTGTTGAAGTCTGGAGAACGTGTGTACTACCAAGTGGGAAAAGAATGGAAACCTGGCGTAGTGACAACTCAAGATTCAACGCCCCGCTCGTACCACATCCAGAGTGAGAAAGGTGGGCGGTATCGCCGGAACAGACATCATCTAAAGAAGCGTCGCGCACCTGAAGGTAACATCCATGTTCCAGTAAACGAGGAAACGGAGGTCCCAGAAGCGTGCTGGAGTGAGGTGAAGCCGCCCTCGCAAGAACGTGACAGGCGCTACCCAGGTAGCAAGCCAACGTTGGACCAACGTCGGAAACTTGCAAACTCGTTGGAACTCGTTGGACGTTGGACAATCTCGTTGGATCAACGTTGGACCAACATCGGTAACTCGCAGTGAAAAAGAAGTTGGACAATCTCGTTGGACCAACGTTGGACCAACATCGGTAACTCGCAGTGAAATGTACGTTGGACAATCTCGTTGGACCAACGTTGGATCAACATCGTTAACTCGCAGTGAAATAGACGTTGGACAATTTCGTTGGACTAACGTTGGATCAACATCGGTAACTCGCAGTGAAAAAGACGTTGGACAATCTCGTTGGACCAACGTTGGACCAACATCAGTAACTCGCAGTGAAAAAGACGTCGGACAATCTCGTTGGACCAACGTTGGACCAACATCGGTAACTCGCAGTGAAATGGACGTTGGACAATCTTGTTGGACCAACGTTGGACCAACATCGGTAACTCGCAGTGAAAAAGACGTCGGACAATCTCGTTGGACCAACGTTGGACCAACATCGGTAACTCGCAGTGAAATGGACGTTGGACAATCTCGTTGGACCAACGTTGGACCAACATCGGTAACTCGCAGTGAAAAAGACGTTGGACAATCTCGTTAGCCCAACGTTAGACCAACATCGGTAACTCGCAGTGAAATGGACGTTGTACAATCTTGTTGGACCAACGTTGGACCAACATCGGTAACTCGCAGTGAAATGGACGTTGGACAATCTCGTTGGACCAACGTTGCACCAACATCGGTAACTTGCAGTGAAATAGTCGTTGGACAATCTCGTTGGACCAACGTTGGATCAACATCGGTAACTCGCAGTGAAAAAGACGTTGGACAATCTCGTTGGACCAACGTTGGACCAACATCAGTAACTCGCAGTGAAAAAGACGTTGGACAATCTCGTTAGCCCAACGTTGCAACAACATCGGTAATTCGCGGTGAAATGGACGTTGTACAATCTTGTTGGACCAACGTTGGACCAACATCGGTAACTCGCAGTGAAGAAGACGTTGGATAATCTCGTTGGACCAACATCGGTAACTCGCAGTGAAATGGACGTTGGACAATCTCGTTGGACCAACGGTGGACCAACATCGGTAACTCGCAGTGAAATTGACGTTGGACAATCTCGTTGGAGCAACGCTGGACCAACATCGGTAACTCGCAGTGAAAAAGACGTTGGACAATCTTGTTGGACCAACGTTGGATCAACATCGGTACCTCGCAGTGAAAAAGACGTTGGACAATCTCGTTGGACCAACGTTGGATCAACATCGGTAATTCGCAGTGAAAAAGACGTTGGACGATCTCGTTGGATCAACATCGGTAACTCACAGTGAAAAAGACGTTGGACAATCTCGTTAGACCAACAGTAATGAGTGGACTCAAGTAGAATTACAATCATAAATAGAAGTGCGCCATCCCCGGCGAATTACCATATAGGATCGATATGTATATTATCGGGTGTCAAGAAACCATGTATGATTTGGGCCATCGATCTACAAGCAGTTAATAAAGTAAGCTTTCAACTATACTCGTGTGCCTACTTGTATCATGGTGTCTGAAGTGAAAGTGACTGTATGTCTGATTCGATTCGCCATGACCTGTGTTGTAGAAATGCTAATTTGAATCCATTTTGGGAGGCGAGCTTCACGGTTGATGTGTGACCGGATATACCATCCAGAAAACGCTTTATTGAGAACTGTACTGTTCGTTATCAACGGTGCATAGCTAGTAGGAAGAAAGAGCTCCAGAAGAGGCAGAAGCGATACTCCCAGGTAGCAAGCCAACGTTGGTCCAACGTTGGACCAACGTTGTCCAATTTTTTCGGCAACGTTGGTCCAACGTTGTCCGGCAACGTTGGACCAACGTTGCTTGCGTACGCCCAAACAACGCTGCTCCAACGTTGGCGAAAACAAAATACCAACGTTGGATCAACGTTGGTCCATCGTTGGAAAGTTGTCATTTGTCAACGTTGGATATATATTTCAAATAATGAGTAAATAATAACATTGGATTCATTCTGAACAATCAAATAACATGATTATTAATGCTTTTTGCAGTCAATGATAACCACTCATGAATATTCATGAATAATAACCAACGTTCATCCAACGTTGAACCAACGTTGATCCAACGATGGCATACATCCTGCTTTCAGCAGCTAATTTTAAATCCTTTTATTATGCAAGGGGGTTTTGACCACCTGTGCTACGAGTAAAAAAAATTACCTTTTCTAACATAACAGCTACATGTAGTGAACAACAGATGTGAAATGTTGGATTCTCGTTGGATTAACGAACGTTTCACTGTGGGTTACCGATGTCGATCCAACGTTGCTCTAACGAGATTGTCCAATCTCCATTTCACTTTGAGTTACCGATGTTGATTCATCGTTGGTGTTGTAATATAATACAAGTAGGCGAAATGCCATGTGTAACTCTGGCATAACAATAATAAATACTGGTAAATTACAAACTTGAGTGTCAGGGTAGACTACCCGACACCCAGAAGATGGAACCAGGGGATTATTCTGCCCCTTTCGTACGGTTGTCATCCCCTATGTAAGACCGACATTTACCTTATGCAAAATAGTTTAACGTGCTAGTGCCAGGGTGGACTACCCAACGCCTAGATGATACCAAGGGATTATTCTGCCCTAAATGGTATTCATCTCTATCACAAATCTAATCTATCCGGGGGTCTGAGAGTAGACGTCGAAGTGGGTAGCGCCTGTCACGTTCTTGCGAGGGCGGCTTCACCTCACTCCAGCACGCTTCTGGGAACTCCGTTTCCTCGTTTACTGGAACATGGATGTTACCTTCAGGTGCGCGACGCTTCTTTAGATGATGTCTGTTCCGGCGATACCGCCCACCTTTCTCACTCTGGATGTGGTACGAGCGGGGCGTTGAATCTTGAGTTGTCACTACGCCAGGTTTCCATTCTTTTCCCACTTGGTAGTACACACGTTCTCCAGACTTCAACACCGGCAGCGACTTGGCACCCTGATCATAGTATCGCTTCTGCCTCTTCTGGAGCTCTTTCTTCCTACTAGCTATGCACTGTTGATAACGAACAGTACAGTTCTCAATAAAGCGTTTTCTGGATGGTATATCCGGTCACACATCAACCGTGAAGCTCGCCTCCCAAAATGGATTCAAATTAGCATTTCTACAACACAGCCCAGGTAGCAAGCCAACGTTGGTCCAACGTTGGACCAACGTTGTCCAATTTTTTCGGCAACGTTGGTCCAACGTTGTCCGGCAACGTTGGACCAACGTTGCTTGCGTACGCCCAAACAACGCTGCTCCAACGTTGGCGAAAACAAAATACCAACGTTGGATCAACGTTGGTCCATCGTTGGAAAGTTGTCATTTGTCAACGTTGGACCAACGCTTTTCCAACGTTGATCCAAGGTTGGTATTTTGTATTCGCCAACGTTGGAGCAGCGTTGGTTGGGCGTACGCAAACGTTGATCCAACGTCAAAGCAACATGTGTCCAACAAGCATCCACCATATTTCCAACAAGCATCCAACATGTCTCCAACACTCATCCAACAAGCATCCAACATGTCTCCAACAAGCATCCAACATGTCTCCAACAAGCATCCAACGTTGGTCCAGCGTAATTTACCAACATTTCTCCAACGTTGGTCCAACGTTGATCCAACGTTGGTCCAACGTTGGACCACAGTCTCACCGTACTAAAAAAATTAAATTAATATTCATATGACACGCCTATTGGTGATATCTAGAACATCCTATCCTAGCTTTCCCTTTACCTAAGACTAACCCTAACCCTATTCCTAGTCCTATTCCTATCCATATAGTCCTATTCCTATTCCTACACTCACTACATCTACATCATCCACTCAGCTTTATATAACCTAGCTTCTGTGTTAATATTTGTTTGATGGTTGGTATTTCGATAAAGTTGAATGTTTGGATAAAGTTTTAAGAATTTACACAAATACATCATGGAAACAAACCTTTAGAATGTTTTTGTAGATAAATAACTTACATATATTTCAAATAATGAGTAAATAATAACATTGGATTCATTCTGAACAATCAAATAACATGATTATTAATGCTTTTTGCAGTCAATGATAACCACTCATGAATATTCATGAATAATAACCAACGTTCATCCAACGTTGAACCAACGTTGATCCAACGATGGCATACATCCTGCTTTCAGCAGCTAATTTTAAATCCTTTTATTATGCAAGGGGGTTTTGACCACCTGTGCTACGAGTAAAAAAATTACCTTTTCTAACATAACAGCTACTTGTAGTGAACAACAGATGTGAAATGTTGGATTCTCGTTGGATTAACGAACGTTTCACTGTGGGTTACCGATGTCGATCCAACGTTGCTCTAACGAGATTGTCCAACCTCCATTTCACTTTGAGTTACCGATGTTGATCCATCGTTGGTGTTGTAATATAATACAAGTAGGCGAAATGCCATGTGTAACTCTGGCATAACAATAATAAATACTGGTAAATTACAAACTTGAGTGTCAGGGTAGACTACCCGACACCCAGAAGATGGAACCAGGGGATTATTCTGCCCCTTTCGTACGGTTGTCATCCCCTATGTAAGACCGACATTTACCTTATGCAAAATGGTTTAACGTGCTAGTGCCAGGGTGGACTACCCAACGCCTAGATGATACCAAGGGATTATTCTGCCCTAAATGGTATTCATCTCTATCACAAATCTAATCTATCCGGGGGTCTGAGAGTAGACGTCGAGTGGGTAGCGCCTGTCACGTTCTTGCGAGGGCGGCTTCACCTCACTCCAGCACGCTTCTGGGACCTCCCGATACCGCCCACCTTTCTCACTCTGGATGTGGTACGAGCGGGGCGTTGAATCTTGAGTTGTCACTACGCCAGGTTTCCATTCTTTTCCCACACGTTCTCCAGACTTCAACACCGGCAGCGACTTGGCACCCTGGTCATAGTATCGCTTCTGCCTCTTCTGGAGCTCTTTCTTCCTACTAGCTATGCACCGTTGATAACGAACAGTACAGTTCTCAATAAAGCGTTTTCTGGATGGTATATCCGGTCACACATCAACCGTGAAGCTCGCCTCCCAAAAAGGATTCAAATTAGCATTTCTACAACACAGGTCATGGCGAATCGAATCAGACATACAGTCACTTTCACTTCAGACACCATGTTGTAATATAATACAAGTAGGCACACGAGTATAGTTGAAAGCTTACTTTATTAACTGCTTGTAGATCGATGGCCCAACTCATACATGGTCTCTTGACACCCGATATCGATCCTATATGGTAATTCACCGGGGATGGCGCACTTCTATTTATGATTGTAATTCTACTTGAGTCCACTCATTACTGTTGGTCTAACGAGATTGTCGAACGTCTTTTTCACTGCGAATTACCGATGTTGATCCAACGTTGGTCCAACGAGATTGTCCAACGTCTTTTTCACTGCGAGGTACCGATGTTGATCCAACGTTGGTCCAACAAGATTGTCCAACGTCTTTTTCACTGCGTTGCTCCAACGAGATTGTCCAACGTCTTCTTCACTGCGAGTTACCGATGTTGGTCCAACGTTGGTCCAACAAGATTGTACAACGTCCATTTCACTGCGAATTACCGATGTTGGTCCAACGTTGGGCTAACGAGATTGTCCAACGTCTTTTTCACTGCGAGTTACTGATGTTGGTCCAACGTTGGTCCAACGAGATTGTCCAACGTCTTTTTCACTGCGAGTTACCAATGTTGATCCAACGTTGGTCCAACGAGATTGTCCAACGACTATTTCACTGCAAGTTACCGATGTTGGTGCAACGTTGGCCCAACGAGATTGTCCAACGTCCATGTCACTGCGAGTTACCGATGTTGGTCCAACGTTGGTCCAACGAGATTGTCCGACGTCTTTTTCACTGCGAGTTACCGATGTTGGTCCAACGTTGGTCCAACAAGATTGTCCAACGTCCATTTCACTGCGAGTTACCGATGTTGGTCCAACGAGATTGTCCAACGTCTTTTTCACTGCGAGTTACCGATGTTGGTCCAACGTTGGTCCAACGAGATTGTCCAACGTCCATTTCACTGCGAGTTACCGATGTTGGTCCAATGTTGGTCCAACGAGATTGTCCAACGTCTTTTTCACTGCGAGTTACCGATGTTGGTCCAACGTTGGTCCAACGAGATTGTCCAACTTCTTTTTCACTGCGAGTTACCGATGTTGATCCAACGTTGGTCCAACAAGATTGCCCAACGTCCATTTCACTGCGAGTTACCGATGTTGGTCCAATGTTGGTCCAACAAGATTGTCCAACGTCTTTTTCACTGCGAGTTACCAATGTTGGTCCAACGTTGGTCCAACGAGATTGTCCAACGTCTTTTTCACTGCGAGTTACCGATGTTGATCCAACGTTGGTCCAACGAGATTGTCCAACGTACATTTCACTGCGAGTTACCGATGTTGGTCCAACGTTGGTCCAACGAGATTGTCCAACTTCTTTTTCACTGCGAGTTACCGATGTTGGTCCAACGTTGATCCAACGAGATTGTCCAACGTCCAACGAGTTCCAACGAGTTTGCAAGTTTCCGACGTTGGTCCAACGTTGGCTTGCTACCTGGGAGGTCATGGCGAATCGAATCAGACATACAGTCACTTTCACTTCAGACACCATGTTGTAATATAATACAAGTAGGCACACGAGTATAGTTGAAAGCTTACTTTATTAACTGCTTGTAGATCGATGGCCTAACTCATACATGGTCTCTTGACACCCGATAATATACATATCGATCCTATATGGTAATTCACCGGGGATGGCGCACTTCTATTTATGATTGTAATTCTACTTGAGTCCGCTCATTACTGTTGGTCTAACGAGATTGTCCAACGTCTTTTTCACTGCGAATTACCGATGTTGATCCAACGTTGGTCCAACGAGATTGTCCAACGTCTTTTTCACTGCGAGGTACCGATGTTGATCCAACGTTGGTCCAACAAGATTGTCCAACGTCTTTTTCACTGCGAGTTACCGATGTTGGTCCAGCGTTGCTCCAACGAGATTGTCCAACGGCAATTTCACTGCGAGTTACCGATGTTGGTCCACCGTTGGTCCAACGAGATTGTCCAACGTCCATTTCACTGCGAGTTACCGATGTTGGTCCAATTAACGTTGGTCCAACGAGATTGTCCAACGTCTTCTTCACTGCGAGTTACCGATGTTGGTCCAACGTTGGTCCAACAAGATTGTACAACGTCCATTTCACTGCGAATTACCGATGTTGGTCCAACGTTGGGCTAACGAGATTGTCCAACGTCTTTTTCACTGCGAGTTACTGATGTTGGTCCAACGTTGGTCCAACGAGATTGTCCAACGTCTTTTTCACTGCGAGTTACCGATGTTGATCTAACGTTGGTCCAACGAGATTGTCCAACGACTATTTCACTGCAAGTTACCGATGTTGGTGCAACGTTGGTCCAACGAGATTGTCCAACGTCCATTTCAGTGCGAGTTACCGATGTTGGTCCAACAAGATTGTCCGACGTCTTTTTCACTGCGAGTTACCGATGTTGGTCCAACGTTGGTCCAACGAGATTGTCCGACGTCTTTTTCACTGCGAGTTACCGATGTTGGTCCAACGTTGGTCCAACAAGATTGTCCAACGTCCATTTCACTGCGAGTTACCGATGTTGGTCCAACGTTGGTCCAACGAGATTGTCCGACGTCTTTTTCACTGCGAGTTACCGATGTTGGTCCAACGTTGGTCCAACAAGATTGTCCAACGTCCATTTCACTGCGAGTTACCGATGTTGGTCCAATGTTGGTCCAACGAGATTGTCCAACGTCTTTTTCACTGCGAGTTACCGATGTTGGTCCAACGTTGGTCCAACGAGATTGTCCAACGTCTTTTTCACTGCGAGTTACCGATGTTGATCCAACGTTGGTCCAACAAGATTGTCCAACGTCCATTTCACTGCGAGTTACCGATGTTGGTCCAATGTTGGTCCAACAAGATTGTCCAACGTCCTTTTTCACTGCGAGTTACCGATGTTGGTCCAACGTTGGTCCAACGAGATTGTCCAACGTCTTTTTCACTGCGAGTTACCGATGTTGATCCAACGTTAGTCCAACGAAATTGTCCAACGTCTATTTCACTGCGAGTTAACGATGTTGATCCAACGTTGGTCCAACGAGATTGTCCAACGTACATTTCACTGCGAGTTACCGATGTTGGTCCAACGTTGGTCCAACGAGATTGTCCAACTTCTTTTTCACTGCGAGTTACCGATGTTGGTCCAACGTTGATCCAACGAGATTGTCCAACGTCCAACGGGTTCCAACGAGTTTGCAAGTTTCCGACGTTGGTCCAACGTTGGCTTGCTACCTGGGCTATGACCAGGGTGCCAAGTCGCTGCCGGTGTTGAAGTCTGGAGAACGTGTGTACTACCAAGTGGGAAAAGAATGGAAACCTGGCGTAGTGACAACTCAAGATTCAACGCCCCGCTCGTACCACATCCAGAGTGAGAAAGGTGGGCGGTATCGCCGGAACAGACATCATCTAAAGAAGCGTCGCACACCTGAAGGTAACATCCATGTTCCAGTAAACGAGGAAACGGAGGTCCCAGAAGCGTGCTGGAGTGAGGTGAAGCCGCCCTCGCAAGAACGTGACAGGCGCTACCCACTTCGACGTCTCAGACCCCCGGATAGATTATATTTGTGATAGAGATGAATACCATTTAGGGCAGAATAATCCCTTGGTATCATCTAGGCGTTGGGTAGTCCACCCTGGCACTAGCACGTTAAACCATTTTGCATTAAGGTAAATGTCGGTCTTACATAGGGGATGACAACCGTACGAAAGGGGCAGAATAATCCCCTGGTTCCATCTTCTGGGTGTCGGGTACCCAGGTGGCAAGCCAACGTTGGTCCAACGTTGGACCAACGTTGTCCAATTTTTTCGGCAACGTTGGTCCAACGTTGTCCGGCAACGTTGTACCAACGTTGCTTGCGTACGCCCAAACAACGCTGCTCCAACGTTGGCGAAAACAAAATACCAACGTTGGATCAACGTTGGTCCATCATTGGAAAGTTGTCATTTGTCAACGTTGGATCAACGCTTTTCCAACGTTGATCCAAGGTTGGTATTTTGTATTCGCCAACGTTGGAGCAGCGTTGGTTGGGCGTACGCAAACGTTGATCCAACGTCAAAGCAACATGTGTCCAACAAGCATCCACCATATTTCCAACAAGCATCCAACATGTCTCCAACACTCATCCAACAAGCATCCAACATGTCTCCAACAAGCATCCAACATGTCCCCAACAAGCATCCAACGTTGGTCCAGCGTAATTCACCAATGTTTGGATAAAGTTTTAAGAATTTACACAAATACATCATGGAAACAAACCTTTAGAATGTTTTTGTAGATAAATAACTTACATATATTTCAAATAATGAGTAAATAATAACATTGGATTCATTCTGAACAATCAAATAACATGATTATTAATGCTTTTTGCAGTCAATGATAACCACTCATGAATATTCATGAATAATAACCAACGTTCATCCAACGTTGAACCAACGTTGATCCAACGATGGCATACATCCTGCTTTCAGCAGCTAATTTTAAATCCTTTTATTATGCAAGGGGGTTTTGACCACCTGTGCTACGAGTAAAAAAATTACCTTTTCTAACATAACAGCTACATGTAGTGAACAACAGATGTGAAATGTTGGATTCTCGTTGGATTAACGAACGTTTCACTGTGGGTTACCGATGTCGATCCAACGTTGCTCTAACGAGATTGTCCAACCTCCATTTCACTTTGAGTTACCGATGTTGATCCATCGTTGGTGTTGTAATATAATACAAGTAGGCGAAATGCCATGTGTAACTCTGGCATAACAATAATAAATACTGGTAAATTACAAACTTGAGTGTCAGGGTAGACTACCCGACACCCAGAAGATGGAACCAGGGGATTATTCTGCCCCTTTCGTACGGTTGTCATCCCCTATGTAAGACCGACATTTACCTTATGCAAAATGGTTTAACGTGCTAGTGCCAGGGTGGACTACCCAACGCCTAGATGATACCAAGGGATTATTCTGCCCTAAATGGTATTCATCTCTATCACAAATCTAATCTATCCGGGGGTCTGAGAGTAGACGTCGAAGTGGGTAGCGCCTGTCACGTTCTTGCGAGGGCGGCTTCACCTCACTCCAGCACGCTTCTGGGAACTCCGTTTCCTCGTTTACTGGAACATGGATGTTACCTTCAGGTGCGCGACGCTTCTTTAGATGATGTCTGTTTTGGCGATACCGCCCACCTTTCTCACTCTGGATGTGGTACGAGCGGGGCGTTGAATCTTGAGTTGTCACTACGCCAGGTTTCCATTCTTTTCCCACTTGGTAGTACACACGTTCTCCAGACTTCAACACCGGCAGCGACTTGGCACCCTGATCATAGTATCGCTTCTGCCTCTTCTGGAGCTCTTTCTTCCTACTAGCATATGCACCGTTGATAACGAACAGTACAGTTCTCAATAAAGCGTTTTCTGGATGGTATATCCGGTCACACATCAACCGTGAAGCTCGCCTCCCAAAATGGATTCAAATTAGCATTTCTACAACACAGGTCATGGCGAATCGAATCAGACATACAGTCACTTTCACTTCAGACACCATGTTGTAATATAGTCTGCTCGTGGCCGTTAACGGCGTTGCATATGCATGCATGAGTGAGTGAGTGAGTGATCAGAGTGAGTTAATAAAACAATGATTGAATTAAATAATTTATAATTATACTAGTTAGTGAATCGGGTCAATCTATCAATCAATCATTTAATCTAACAATCAATCAATGAGTGAGTGATCAGTAATTATAATGATTGAATTAAATAATTTATAATTATGGTAAATGAATCGGGTCAATCAATCAATCAATCAATCAATCAATCAATCAATCAATCAATCAATCAATCAATCAATCAACCATCAATCAATCAATCAATCAATTAATCAATCAATCAATCAATCAATCAATCAACCATCAATCAATCAATCAATCAATCAATCAATCAATCAATCAATCAATCAATCAATTAATTTAATTTAATTATTTGACACACGGAGCTAGCTACTTGACTACCGAAGTAGTTGGTACGGTAGGACTTTTTCTCGGTCGATTACCCTCCGAAACATTTTATTTTATTTGTATATATTTGTTATTAAACCGGCCAGGAGGTTGCAAAAAAGGCCTTGTCTATATCTAGCTATATAGTCTTATCTAGTTTAGTCCAGTTTATGACTAGGTCTCCTACTGCCATACTGGGCCTATGCCCAGGCGAAGCCAGGCAAGCACGGTCGAACTATAATATAATAATTACATGAATAATTAAGCAATATTCCATGCAGCATGATATCACTATCAGTACCAATATATAGAACTATAGAGTAGTACAATAGTCTAGTCAAGACCGTAATTGTATAGCGTCGGCTCAGTCATGCAGTGCAAGTGGAATAAACAGAGACAAATGTTTGCTTTACTTTTAGCCTTTAAGTTTAAGGCTTTAATTATGGCTGCCTAAAACACTAAGTCTAAGACTGAGTGAAGTCTTTAATTATGCTTAGCCTAGCCCTAGCTTGGCTAGGCTAAGTAAGGATTAGCCTTAATTGATAGGCTAGCATGCCGGCCTCGGGGGCTAGGTGATGCTAAATTGTTACTACCTTAATCTTACTCGATCTTAGACTTAGCTTAGCCTTAGCCTTAGCCCCAGGGGCCAGGAGTATGCTATGCTTGAGACATATCTAGACTAGTACTAGTAGTACTTCTTAGTAGGCCTATCCGGCCTGTCAGCTCTTGACTAACTAGTTCTCCTAGGACTATGCCTATACTATAGTTTAGAACTAGTAGACTAGGCTACTACATCTACTAGATAGTACTAGAAAAAGATAAGTAAGTAAGTACAAAATAATAGTATTAACTTCTGCTAGTTCTGGCCAATTAACGAGTTAACATCTATGATCTACATATGTTACTAAAATAGCTTGAGTTTGACATATTTAATATTATATTAATTATTATGACTTACAGTTACAGTTACACAGAAAAGGATGGACACAGCACAGGACAGGTCTATGTCAGAGGCTACATCTATTTTCAGCAAGCTGGTGATGGTATTAACTATGATTGAAGTCTGTGTAAAATAAAAATACACTTGGTCTTGGAGAAGTACATGCCGAAGCGAAGACGAAGCGAAGTCTTATTATAGCTGCATAATTGTGCATGCATTATTACGTTGTTTGTTTACGTTAATATTTTGGCGTACGTGAAATTACCATAATTATGACCTAATTAATTACCATAAATTAGACTCAAGATCAGACTGGTATTGGTTGTTTATTGATCTTAATAATGTATCCCCAAGAAATGTATCACTATTGGCTTACAAAAATAATAACCCTCAATTATGTTTGATTTTTTTACTAAATATTTAAGAAGACGGTAAATCTAGGTACTTTATAGACCGTGTGTTATCGATATGCAAACACAAGTATTCAATTCATATTCTAAATTAAGATCGAATTATACTAGCCTACGTTATGATAGTAATTCATTGATTTGACGTTCACACTAAATCATTAGCGGCGGGGGAAGAGCTAGGGGGGAGGGGGGGGGGGGGGGCTGGTGGCGGTCACTTGACAAATGAACGAGTGTCAATTTGATAACATTATTAATGATACAATTTAAAAATATACCACAATCTACTACTTTATAACTATACTACTTCTTCTTCTACTACTAGTACTAGTAGGCTACTCTATTATAGTACTAATGGAAAGAAACAAATCTAACTTTTCAGTTATTTTTGTGTCTAGACTCTAGCATCACTTTGTTTAATTGCCTAATTGTTTTTTATCTATCTTGTACGGTACGTTGGTTTATTTTTAGTCGGATCGTCAACCCAAGCTAACTACCCAGGTAGCAAGCCAACGTTGGTCCAACGTTGGACCAACGTTGTCAAATTTTTTCGGCAACGTTGGTCCAACGTTGTCCGGCAACGTTGGACCAACGTTGCTTGCGTACGCCCAAACAACGCTGCTCCAACGTTGGCGAAAACAAAATACCAACGTTGGATCAACGTTGGTCCATCGTTGGAAAGTTGTCATTTGTCAACGTTGGACCAACGCTTTTCCAACGTTGATCCAAGGTTGGTATTTTGTATTCGCCAACGTTGGAGCAGCGTTGGTTGGGCGTACGCAAACGTTGATCCAACGTCAAAGCAACATGTGTCCAACAAGCATCCACCATATTTCCAACAAGCATCCAACATGTCTCCAACACTCATCCAACAAGCATCCAACATGTCTCCAACAAGCATCCAACATGTCTCCAACAAGCATCCAACGTTGGTCCAGCTTAATTCACCAACATTTCTCCAACGTTGGTCCAACGTTGATCCAACGTTGGTCCAACGTTGGACCAACGTCTCACCGTACTAAAAAAATTAAATTAATATTCATATGACACGCCTATTGGTGATATCTAGAACATCCTATCCTAGCTTTCCCTTTACCTAAGACTAACCCTAACCCTATTCCTAGTCCTATTCCTATCCATATAGTCCTATTCCTATTCCTACACTCACTACATCTACATCATCCACTCAGCTTTATATAACCTAGCTTCTGTGTTAATATTTGTTTGATGGTTGGTATTTCGATAAAGTTGAATGTTTGGATAAAGTTTTAAGAATTTACACAAATACATCATGGAAACAAACCTTTAGAATGTTTTTGTAGATAAATAACCTACATGTATTTCAAATAATGAGTAAATAATAACATTGGATTCATTCTGAACAATCAAATAACATGATTATTAATGCTTTTTGCAGTCAATGATAACCACTCATGAATATTCATGAATAATAACCAACGTTCATCCAACGTTGAACCAACGTTGATCCAACGATGGCATACATCCTGCTTTCAGCAGCTAATTTTAAATCCTTTTATTATGCAAGGGGGTTTTGACCACCTGTGCTACGAGTAAAAAAAATTACCTTTTCTAACATAACAGCTACATGTAGTGAACAACAGATGTGAAATGTTGGATTCTCGTTGGATTAACGTTTCACTGTGGGTTACCGATGTCGATCCAACGTTGCTCTAACGAGATTGTCCAACCTCCATTTCACTTTGAGTTACCGATGTTGATCCATCGTTGGTGTTGTAATATAATACAAGTAGGCGAAATGCCATGTGTAACTCTGGCATAACAATAATAAATACTGGTAAATTACAAACTTGAGTGTCAGGGTAGACTACCCGACACCCAGAAGATGGAACCAGGGGATTATTCTGCCCCTTTCGTACGGTTGTCATCCCCTATGTAAGACCGACATTTACCTTATGCAAAATGGTTTAACGTGCTATATACCGCCCACCTTTCTCACTCTGGATGTGGTACGAGCGGGGCGTTGAATCTTGAGTTGTCACTACGCCAGGTTTCCATTCTTTTCCCACTTGGTAGTACACACGTTCTCCAGACTTCAACACCGGCAGCGACTTGGCACCCTGATCATAGTATCGCTTCTGCCTCTTCTGGAGCTCTTTCTTCCTACTAGCTATGCACCGTTGATAACGAACAGTACAGTTCTCAATAAAGCGTTTTCTGGATGGTGTATCCGGTCACACATCAACCGTGAAGCTCGCCTCCCAAAATTGATTCAAATTAGCATTTCTACAACACAGGTCATGGCGAATCGAATCAGACATACAGTCACTTTCACTTCAGACACCATGTTGTAATATAATACAAGTAGGCACACGAGTATAGTTGAAAGCTTACTTTATTAACTGCTTGTAGATCGATGGCCCAACTCATACATGGTCTCTTGACACCCGATAATAAACATATCGATCCTATATGGTAATTCACCGGGGATGGCGCACTTCTATTTATGATTGTAATTCTACTTGAGTCCGCTCATTACTGTTGGTCTAACGAGATTGTCCAACGTCTTTTTCACTGCGAATTACCGATGTTGATCCAACGTTGGTCCAACGAGATTGTCCAACGTCTTTTTCACTGCGAGGTACCGATGTTGATCCAACGTTGGTCCAACAAGATTGTCCAACGTCTTTTTCACTGCGAGTTACCGATGTTGGTCCAGCGTTGCTCCAACGAGATTGTCCAACGTCAATTTCACTGCGAGTTACCGATGTTGGTCCACCGTTGGTCCAACGAGATTGTCCAACGTCCATTTCACTGCGAGTTACCGATGTTGGTCCAACGTTGGTCCAACGAGATTGTCCAACGTCTTCTTCACTGCGAGTTACCGATGTTGGTCCAACGTTGGTCCAACAAGATTGTACAACGTCCATTTCACTGCGAATTACCGATGTTGGTCCAACGTTGGGCTAACGAGATTGTCCAACGTCTTTTTCACTGCGAGTTACTGATGTTGGTCCAACGTTGGTCCAACGAGATTGTCCAACGTCTTTTTCACTGCGAGTTACCGATGTTGATCTAACGTTGGTCCAACGAGATTGTCCAACGTCCATTTCACTGCGAGTTACCGGTGTTGGTCCAACGTTGGTCCAACAAGATTGTCCAACGTCCATTTCACTGCGAGTTACCGATGTTGGTCCAACGTTGGTCCAACGAGATTGTCCGACGTCTTTTTCACTGCGAGTTACCGATGTTGGTCCAACGTTGGTCCAACAAGATTGTCCAACGTCCATTTCACTGCGAGTTACAGATGTTGGTCCAATGTTGGTCCAACGAGATTGTCCAACGTCTTTTTCACTGCGAGTTACCGATGTTGGTCCAACGTTGGTCCAACGAGATTGTCCAATGTCTTTTTCACTGCGAGTTACCGATGTTGATCCAACGTTGGTCCAACAAGATTGTCCAACGTCCATTTCACTGCGAGTTACCGATGTTGGTCCAATGTTGGTCCAACAAGATTGTCCAACGTCTTTTTCACTGCGAGTTACCGATGTTGGTCCAACGTTGGTCCAACGAGATTGTCCAACGTCTTTTTCACTGCGAGTTACCGATGTTGATCCAACGTTAGTCCAACGAAATTGTCCAACGTCTATTTCACTGCGAGTTAACGATGTTGATCCAACGTTGGTCCAACGAGATTGTCCAACGTACATTTCACTGCGAGTTACCGATGTTGGTCCAACGTTGGTCCAACGAGATTGTCCAACTTCTTTTTCACTGCGAGTTACCGATGTTGGTCCAACGTTGATCCAACGAGATTGTCCAACGTCCAACGGGTTCCAACGAGTTTGCAAGTTTCCGACGTTGGTCCAACGTTGGCTTGCTACCTGGGTATAGACTCAAAACCGTCTTCGGATTAATTGGTTCATTTCGTTTCCATTAATTCTAATCAATTATGAATTCATCGTATACATACTTCTGCTCTAACACTGCACTAACACCGAACTTGAAATCACCATTTCTTAAATCCCTAGGGGCTAGTGTTAGTGAATGGGAAATTTGTACGCAAATCCTTAACACCAGCCATGAAGCTCAGTTCAAGCAGACGACATTTCCATAAAATTACAACACCAGCCACCGGAAGTTGCAAAATTCCAGAGGTCAACTCCTAACACTGCAAGAGTTCAAGTTCGGTGTTTAGGCCGGTGTTAGTGTTTATTAAACACTAACACCGGCCTTAAACATTAGTGTTTATTAAACACTAACACCAGCGTTAAACACCGAACTTGAAATCACTCAATGTGTTAGTGTTATACGGAATGATATTCATACCATTTGTTACTGAAACATTAGCCTCTATGTCTATCAAATGAAAAAACACAACACTTTTCTTCAATCATAACAATAATTTTGAAGCAATTTGAAAGTGGCGTATTACTTCAAATCGTATCAGTTAAATATTCAGACTATATAATCCTATACAATAGTTCGTCTAATGGCACATTAGATTTCTAATTTGTTTAACAATTCAAATCACGATCTATAGAGTTTTTATTGAACCATTTCGGTTTCGTCAAAAGTATAATTGATATGTGATGAAGCTCCCTTGGCATCAAGACATTATTATTTGAGTAATCCAACTTGACATGATAATACATTTTCAATACATGTACCTTCAATGGGCGGGTACTTACCCACACTTTAACATTTATTTCTCCTCTTGGATACTCAAGACCGGCAAGGTGAGTGTGTAGGGTACCATCCTCTCGGAAATCACAGCCAAACAACCTGTATCAATTAGTGAATGGATGGGTAATGTCGGCGGTTAACAGACAAATATGAATGAATTCAACAAAGATATGAGATAAAAGCGATATGAGATAAGAGCATATTAAATAGTATATGATTGAGTGACCCCGCATCGGCACCCTAAACAATTTCCGACAGTTTAAGACTTAAAAATCATTCAAATTTCTTGAAATTGTACTCACATATTTTGAAAATAGTGCAGATTCCGATAAGATTTGCGATATATTAATTATATTTCGAGATATCGCTTCGAACGCGCGCGTTGTTTTTTGGCTTCAAGAGTTCGAAGTGTTTTTAATACCGTCACCCCCTCAACCCTCATTGACAATGCACGCAACTCAACATTTCTTGTGCGATGTTGGTATTATTTATCGTATTTACTTGTATTACTCGTAGCGGACGATCTACGCATTATTTCTCCTCAAAATTTCGACCAGTTCAGTTTCTAAGGGTAGTGCCCATCATCTCAAGCGCGATTTTTTACAACACGCGCAAACACAAATATTACGCGGGGTGCCGATATTAAAAACAGTGCCGATGTGTAGTACACCTACCATACATTATGTCCTACATGAATGAAATCCTGTTTATGTGACGAAAAGTAGTAATGCCATGGAGAAAATTGTGCTATGCGTGACGCCATTCATTGAATAGTAAGTGCTATTTCATGAATGACGTCATATACGCCGGGTAATCATATTGAGCCCGTAGAGATGCGTGTTATAAAACTATCCTGCGAGCAGAGGTCTTGTTTTAGCTTGCAAAAGATGCTCTACGAGATTTCTCAAAGAGTTAAACCATATTTTTACCCGTGATTATCAATGAGTTCCAAAAAATATTCTAGAGATGCATTTCATGGCGTAGCGGTATTCGAATTTAAACATTACGACAATGGTGCACCTTGTGCATCGTTGTCCTTCTGTGGTCGTGACACTAATTCGTCATTTAACATGCGTTGTGCACGTGCACTGCACTGCCCTCCCAAGGAAAAACGCAGTATCTGACATTTTTGTTGATTTTCACTTTTTTGCAGAAAAATACTCAATAAACAATGCTCTTTCATGTGACACATTCAGTTTTCTGAAAAAAATTTCGGAACACCATTTTTTCCCAACACTCAAACGCAGTATCTACAGTCAACCTCCACTTTCCCCAAGGAAAAAAGTAGTATCTACACAGCTAGTCTTGGTACAAGACAAACAAATTATTTATATGCAGACAATATGAATAATGCGCATTTATAATAGTTATTTCTTGTATAAACAAATTTCATTACTTATATGAATTGTGAAGCAAAACATTTTGAAGCAAATTTAAGATATAAATGCATTTTGCAATGCGACAAACATTCTTCTATAAAGTGCAGAGTTTGTGACAAAGACTATTCAAGCATGCATGAAAGTGCGTGTACCTCTGCGACACTCACACAATGCACAGACTGACTGCGCACGGCATATGATGCTGTGCAGTGTGTTTAATGATGTTAACGCGTACATGCAATTAAGTATGTTAACTTAGATAAAGAATATATATATGCCGAAGCATTTTCAATTGTTGTATCCATAACGTAAGGCATAATTCATCACCCTCCAAATTTCTATGTAGATACTGCGTTTTTCCTTGGGGAAATCGATCACGCACCATTTTGGGAGCATGTAACATGCATTATTCAATATTTAAAGGAACTTAATACTTGATAAGAGAGGGCGCTCTTTATCATTTCAAAGTTTTGTTTTAACTTTAACTAATACACTTTCATAACAAATGTATAAACAATCATTTGTGCGTGGTTAATGAATACAATTCATGCTTCGTATTTCCTTTCATTGCGCAAATATGCGCCAATAAGTCCATTTTTTAAGAAAAGTGTGACTCGCCTAGAGAGGGCGCTTTTTAATAAATTACACTTTTTTTCCCTTTAAAGTATGTTAATAGTACATACAGAATATATGCCGAAACATTTTCGATTAGTTTATCCATAACGTAAGGCATAATTTAACCCCCTCCAAATTTCTATGTAGATACTGCTTTTTTCCTTGGGGAAATCGGTCACGAACTAGGGATTTTCCCAAAGTATCTACATTTTCATGAAAATCTCAAAATTAAACGAAAAATTCAATTGTTCATGTATGAAGAAAAATAGACACCTATATAGCCTATAATCACACACTGAAGTAATCTTCACGAGTTTATTATTTCCGAGCGGCTGTGGCAAAAACACAAAAGGGTCAATATCTCAGTTTCTAGAAAACGCTGAATCGTGTAGATACTGCCTTTTTCCTTGGGACGGCAGCACTAGCTGTATATGTAATGTACGAATAAAGTCGTGTGTAGTATGTATAGTAGGTTAATTATTCACTTTGATGCGCGCGTTGTGTATTTGGATGCGCATTAGTTGTTAATGCGCGTAACCATGAATGGAAAGATAAGCGCAATACGCGCTCTGCTCTAGGACTATTGCGCAAAGGGTGTAAGTGTCACAAACAGAACATAGTTAGTGCAGTGATGGTCCCATGATCATTTTTTTTGTTTTTCTTTTTATCTTTTTTTTAATTGAATTGAAATCATTTATTTGTCCGATGATTATGATTATGCGAAGGATATAAAACAAATATATCATGCACTATTTCGAGCCACTAGTGACAGAAAAAGCACTATGTTCTTCGGGTCTGCGACCCTCAGAACCTTTTCCTGTCACCTCGGAATCCATAATTTCAACTAGAGGCTCTCAGTGCATGGTATATTTGTTTACTATATTATGCTAACAAGCATGACTAGCCCGATTGTACAGGTTTATTAAAAATCAATTTCATATCACGTGAATGTACAATAGTCTGAACCAAAATTATTGTGCAATTTTGTAATACATACAACAAAAAATAAAAAAAATAAAAATACAATACATGGAAACGCCGTTATAACGATGAAGTCGGGACTATCAATATTACCTCGTTATAAGTGGTACCTCGTTATAAACGGCATAATCGATAACACACATTTTCAATCGGGACCAAAGGATTCTCCTCGTTATAAACAGTACCTCGTTATAAGCGAACTCATTATAACGGGGTTTCTCTGTAACGAGTTTATGAAATACATGTAATACGTGTGGTTTGCGGTTGCACCATGTGAGAAATATACATGTAATATAAAATAAACACGGAATGCCTTCAAACGCCGGTCTTTCCCTCTTCTAAGAACACATATCAAACATTCCCGATATAATAGCCCAAGCGTTCATATTACCATAACATTATACGTTTTTGATATTATTCTGCACTTGTTGTAATGGTTTTATCATGTCAATGTAAAAACCGGAATATTATGTGTCATGAAAAACATTGTCAAAACACTGTAAATTATTCAAAACTATTGTGGGTGCCGCGGCGCTATACAGGCAAAACCGTTTGTCTACAAGAAAGGAATGGCGCCCTCAGTTGTTTATTACATTATAGTTTTTGTAGTCAACTTGCACACTTGATTACGCCCTGGCATTTACTGGTGAGCTACAAATCACAATTTATCCACAAATTATCAATAACATTTGATGAATTATAATAAAGAAGAGAATGCACAGAATGATTTCTTAATCGATTATAATCAGTTGATATAAACAGTTAATAAAATGGAACATTAATATCAGAAAACAGTTACACACAATTTGTTTTGTATAATTTGTTTGGGTGGCAATAATTATTCGCAAGCAGCTGCTTTTCCATGTTTACTATTTTCCAACATGATGATGTAACGCACGCGCAACCATTGGACTGGCGAGGTCACACTGATTGGGATGTCATAGAGTTGGAGTACGCGCATCATCAATGCGACCATGCACTGAACACAGCTTATGCAGTGCTTTGTATTGTATTATTACAATTAATGGAAACACGACGCCCGCCAATAACTTAAGGCCTGACCGTGATGTCAATGACACACACAGCCTCGGGAATAATTATAAACGACATAATTTAATCAAATCAATAAACTCATCTGACGCAGAAACAACGCAGCAGCGCATTCACTGACACATCATCAACGCAACCAAAGACTGTAGAATTACAAGACAGCTCACTGGCGGTCGCGCAGCGATGTTCCTTCAAACAGAATGAAGATTCAAATCGAGCTTAAGGCCAGACCTTAGTAACCATATGGAATGTATTATATCACTGTATTTGTATCATTTTTATTAATAAAAAAACATTTTAAAATTATAGTCGATAGCTTTTTTGGAACAGATGTCCCCTTTGTTCGTAAGAATTTTAAAGAAAATAAGGATCAAACTGTACTTACAAATACTCGGCAAATCAGGCTAGCATGAAGATTGAGCAACAGCTTTAAGTGTCGACCTTAGTAACCTTTAGGGCTATGTCTTTATGTAGAATTAATATTATCCTCATGATAAGAAAAATATTTAAAAATTATAGTCGATAGCGATTTTACAATTGAAATCAAAGCTGTGAGAAACATATTTTTTAAATTTAAAGATTTGTTACCGTGTAGAGAAAAATGGCAATGGCTACTCGCGTATTATAATGTTAATGCGCGCTCAGTCCGCGCACTGTCTTTATTTAATTCTTAATAATTGTACGCGCAAATTGTGCGCAAAGCAAATTTCACGCGCGATATGCAAATTTGGGGTCGTCAAACTTTATCACGTCATCTTGAAGTTATTTTTAGTCAGGCGAAGTAAACATTGTTATTGTGACGTCATAATGAAAAGCCTGCGTATCAAAGTGCGTGTTAATTTTGTACATCGCGCTCTGCCCATTCACTTTGTACACGATAATTGCACAGTGGCAAAGACGCTTAATGGAAAGACCGACCACTGTGCAATTATCCTGTACAACGTGAATGGGCAGAGCGCGATGTACAAAATTAACACGCACTTTGATACGCAGGCTTTTCATTATGACGTCACAATAACAATGTTTACTTCGCCTGACTAAAAATAACTTCAAGATGACGTGATAAAGTTTGACGACCCTAAATTTGCATATCGCGCGTGAAATTTGCTTTGCGCACAATTTGCGCGTACAATGATAAAGAATTAAATAAAGACAGTGCGCGGACTGAGCGCGCATTAACATTATAACACGCGAGTAGCCATTGCCATTTTTCTCTACACGGTAACAAATCTTTAAATTTAAAAAATATGTTTCTCATAGCTTTGATTTCAATTGTAAAATCGCTATCGACTATAATTTGTAAATATTTTTCTTATCATGAGGATAATATTAATTCTACATAAAAACATATTCCTATAGGTTACTAAGGTCGACACTTAAGCTGTTGCTCAATCTTCATGCTAGCCTGATTTGCCGAGTATTTGTAAGTACAGTTTGATCCTTATTTTCTTTTAAATTCTTACTAAAGAATGGAACTGAATTTCCAAAAAAAGCAATCGTCTATAATTTTAAAATGTTTTTTTATTAATAAAAATGACACAAATACAGTGATATTATAAATTTCATATGGCTACTAAGCTCTAGGCTTAAGCTCGATTTGAATCTTCATTCTGTTTGAAGGGACATCGCTGCGCGACCGCCAGTGAGCTGTCTTGTAATTCTACAGTCTTTGACAGTGGTCGGTCTTTCCATTAAGCGTCTTTGACGCAACTCAGTACATCATCTGCGCAAAGGACATTGTGACGTCATAATGCCGAGAAGAAAAGGACAGAATACAGTGCTAGTGGGAGGAGGAGCTGATCATGTTGATGGACGAGATCATGTCGTTGCGGATATCGACACAACAAGGGGTGCTTCTAGTTCTACACGTATCATCGAATGAGTTGGGGGCCCGTGTGCTGAAGTTCTAAGCCAGCTCAGGGAGGAAGTGTCTAACTTTTCGTCGGCTCTAGGCCTCAAGCTTGCAACCCTCGAAGCGGATGTTCGCGAGATTAAGCAGGGCCAACGCGAGGTCACCACAGCCGTGGAATTCTATGGCCAAAAGATCGATGAACTGACGAAGCATGTAGCGGCCCTCCAGGGTGAAAACAGAGTATGCGCAAGGAGAACGGCGAGCTTAAGGAGACCATGCAGACGATAGAGAAAAGGGTAAACGACCTCGACCAGTACCAACGGCGGGTTAACCTCGAAATCGTGGGCATCCCTGGGAAACGAGAGGAGGATGTCCGTGACCTGGTATTGAAGGTGGCACAACAGGCGGCACCAGGCGTGACAGAAAGCGACATCGATGTGACCCATCGTCTTGGGTCGAGGAGAGAGGACCAGCATCCGCAAGTTCCGAGGCCGATCATCGTACGCTTCGCAACCAGAAGGGCACGGGAGGCGGTCTACCAGGGGCGCAGACGGCTGAAGGAGCTCTCAACTCGTAGCATGGGCTGCGGTGGGGAAGACCGGAAGGTCTTCATCAATGAGAATCTTCTTCAGACGACCAAGCAGCTGTTGAAGAACGCAAACGAGGCAAGAAAGACGGCTGGATACCGTTTCCTCTGGACAACTGCACCATCCTGGTGAGGCGAAGCAGTGAGGACCAGGTGATTGCCATCCATTGCGAGGAGGACTTAAAGAAAATCAAGTAGCAGGGGTGTCGATCCTGGGGGGGGGGGGGGGGGGCAGGGGGGCGGTCGCCCCTCCTATGAAAATATTGGGGGGCGAACATATCATTTCGCCCCCCCCCCCAAATAATTCCGAAAATGAGGAACAAAAAATCGATTGATATAATGCCAAAGAGGGGAAAGACACATTAATCAATAATTAGCCCTTTTTTAGTTTGAAAAGGACTGTAAATCTCTTTTTTGCCGCGCGCTTCGCGCGCATATACAGTTGCTCATATTGCAAGTCTCAATTGGGTTGCGGGAACTCTCCTTTTGAAATGTGTTGGGCAGGGTTATTTCTCAAACGCACAACTCAAACGAAGTTTATCAAACCCTCATCTATAGCACACCGTCACAGAAATGAAATAATCTCGGTACATATGCGATGAACGCAAATCAAATTGGAATATCATGTCCTCCCACTTTTGAAAAAGGAGCAGATTGTCCCCCTCCCTTTGTCATTATGTATGTTTGGTTCCATACCTATATTTTTTATATTACGTCTCAGGTGTGCACCAAATCGCACAATTTCACGCCCAAAAATACTAAAGCTCCCTTCGGGGGACACCCCCTCCCACATCCTCCCCCGCTCGGTCGCTTCGCTTCCTCGCAATGTCTCCCCTACACTTTTGAGAAATTGTTGACGTCCTTGCTTATTTTCATGGGAGCCCAATGCCCTAGACTATATATCGATGGCTCTATAGTATACATGATCACGTGGATCCATCTCATGCAAGGCTTAGTCTTTTCCTCGCTATGCCCTTTAGAAATATGTAATGAGTATATGTTCACTATTTTATACAATTTTAACACCCAAGCTAGGAGCAAATGTCTGAAATCTACAAGCTTCCGGGGGCTCCGCCCCCTGGACCCCCATTATTGTCCCCAAATGTGGGCTCCCCCAAAGTCAGGTCTTCGAGCCATCTTTCAATGAGCGCAATAATAAAATTTCCCGGCATGCCAATGTGGGGCTTTTAGCTCTCTCAGTGGTCACTTTTTTTTACACAATTTTTCAAATTCCCCCCCCCCCCCCAATATCAAAAACGGATCGACACCCCTGTCAAGTAGGCGTGTGACCTATCAAGACAATTATTTTGACGAAAGCATACAAAAACAATGATAAACACTGACTTAGTATCTTCTAATGATTTAAATGCTGATAGTGACATTGATAATGATCCATTTAATATAAACTCGTTGACATTTTCTCCAGCCGATTTTCATGTATCGTTAGAAAAAACAATGCAATCATCACTTTCTATTTCACATGTTAATGTAAGATCTTTGAACCGACATTTTGATGCTTTAAAACACCTTTTTGAATATGAGTTTCATTCTCATGTTGATATCATAGCAATGTCAGAAATTTGGAATATAAGAGAAGCGGACGAATATTTAATTCAAGTTTATAATTTTGAATATCAATCTAGAACAAACCAAAGAGGAGGCGGAGAGGGAACTTACATTCATTCATCTTTAAGATATGAGCGTATTTCTGGGATATCTTTGAATAGTACTGAATCACTATGGTTAAACATTTTGTTTGGTAATGTTCATGTTATCGGAAAAGATATCGCTAGTGATATTCGTTTGTCTCGCAATGTGGTCAACAAGGAATCTTAAGAGATCACGACGTTTCGTGCGCCGCTGCAACACTTCGTCAGGTGTGATACAAATGTAATGCAAGCAAGGGAATATATACCCCACGGGTAGCGCAGCGCGCTACGCCGTATGAGCGAGAACGCTCCTAATTGGTCAATAACGGACAAGGCCTATTGGTCGGTGCGCACGGGCGCTCGACCAATCAGCGGACCGGTTGGCTGGCTCGCCTGCTCGGCGGGAACAATGGCGTGTTCAACCAATCAGCGGGCCGCTAGCTCGGGCTGGCCTATTTGGCGGAATCAATGGCGTGTCGGTGCCGGATGTTCGGGCAGATTCGTCGGCCGCTGGCTCGGCTGGCCTATTTGGCGGAATCAATGGCGTGTCGGTACGGGATGTTCGGGCAGATTCGTGGGCCGCTGGCTCGGCTGGCCTATTTGGCGGAATCAATGGCGTGTCGGTACGGGATGTTCGGGCAGATTCATGGGCCGCTGGCTCGGCTGGCCTATTTGGCGGAATCAATGGCGTGTCGGTGCGGGCTGTTCGGGCATATTCATGGCGGCGTCTCGTACGCATCCAAAACTCGGGGAAGTCGATCCCGTTGTCTCTATTGAAATTGTTGGGATTCAGGCGGATATTGATAGCTTCCTTTACCCTTCGTGTGTACCAATGCCGTTCTTGGGAAAGGCATTGAACCCCGTCCCAGTCTGGCTGATGCTGGTTGTCCCAAGCATGTTCGGCTACGGCTGAGCTGTCAGTATGGCGGAGCCTGACGTCCCTCTTATGCTCAGAGATTCTTTCGGATATCGGTCGGGCAGTCTCACCGATGTAGGACTTTGCATCCTTTGCAAGGGATGTTGTACACGATGCCGTCCCGTCTGTGTTGAGGAATTGGATCCTTGGGGCGTGTTAGTTGCTGGCGTAGTGTGGTATCTGATCTGAAGACCGTTCGGATCCCATGGCTCTCTAGGCGGCGCCTGAGTTGTTGGGAGACACCATCTATGTACGGCAAGACTGTGAAAGTCTTGTATACCTTCTGATCCTTTGGGTCTGGCGTTCTATTCTTGGTGTTGTGTACAAACCGGCGTGGGTAACCGTTGAGGCTCAAGGCACTATGGACACGTGCCCGCTCTTTGCATGGCTGCTGTGGACTAGTCACAATGCGTGATGCTCTGTCAAATAGACATTTGACCAGACCTCTCTTCACCGATATGGGATGGTGAGAGTCAAACGCTATGTACTGGTCTGTGTGGGTAGGCTTCCTGTACACCGAGGTGGAGAGCCTGTGGTTGTCGTGTCTGTGAACCAGCGTGTCTAGAAATGCTATCTTCCCTTCACTTTCCATCTCTGATGTGAACTGGATGGATGGCTGGCGACTATTCATGTGTTTGAGCAGGTTGTCTGTTTGTGAGCCGGAGACTATGATGAATGTATCATCTACGTATCTCTTCCAAACCCGGGGAATGCAAGAGAGTGGGCATGTTTCTAACGCTTCCTCCTCGAAACTCTCCATGTACAAGTTGGCCACGACGGCCGAAACTGGACTGCCCATGGCTGCCCCTTCAGTCTGTTCATAGTATGAACCCCTGTACAGAAAGTAGGTCGATCGAAGGACAAACGAGGAGTTGTGTGAGTTGTTCTGGTGAGAGTGCGGTGCGGGTAGTCAAACTACTGTCTGATTGCAAGCGATGCAGAGCCGCACTGCATGCGCCCTCTATCGGTACATTGGTGAAGAGAGACACGACGTCAAACGATACCATGCATTCATGTGGACCAATGGTTTGCTCTGCTATGAACGATGCAAAACCACTTGAGTTGGGAATCAAGTGTTCAGTGACACCGGTGAGTGGAGACAGAATCTCTGCTAGGTGCTTCGAGATGTTGTAGGCAAAGGAACCTATGCATGACACTATGGGTCGTAGTGGTATTGTGGATTTGTGTATCTTGGGTAACCCGTATATTCTAGGAGGTTGCTTCTGTGTGGGTTTCAGATTTCGATAGGTTGGTTCATCCAACACGTTGTCTTTCTTGAGCTTCAGCAGGGTGCTGGAAAGCTTACGACTCAGGCGATCTGTGGGGTCTTTCTTTACTTCACGGTACGGACCAGAATCCAACAAGTCGGTCAATTTCTCATGGTATGTTGTGGTGTCTAGGATAACTGTGGCGCGACCTTTGTCGGCTGGGAGGATAGTAATGCTATCATCAGCCTTCAACGTGTTGAGAGCGGTGTGCATCTCTTTCGAAATGTTATGTTTCGGAGGGCGTGCTCTCTGTAGGATGTTGTAAACATCTCTGCGGGCGGCGTCGGCCGACTCCGAATCAAGGCTCTTGACCGCTGTCTCAACTTTCGCAATTATCTCGGTAGCTGGGATCCGTCTAGGGGAGACGGCAAAGCCGAGGCCTTTCTTGAGAATCTGCTGTTCCGAAGCAGTGATTGATCTTGAAGATAGGTTGATAACCCACTTCTCCTCATTCGCTAATGAGGTCACCGTCCTACTCAACTTGGGCTGTGTGAGCTTATCGAATTTCGTTTGTTGTCTAGATTTGCATTTCATGAAAACATCTCGGTAGATGTTTTCATTCACCTTCATTATCTCATCGCTATGTTGTGGGACTATAGTCGATATGACTTTGGCCTTCAAGGTATCGTGTTCGTTCCTGGCCGAGCCAAGAGTGCGTCTCGTGAGGAAAATCCTCTCTTTCAAGAAACGACGGGATGCCGTTTCGCCTGCCTTCTTTGCCCCCATGGTCTTCATCGGGGGTTTAATCCGTAGGTCAAGGGGGACCACGGATGCTTTCATGCAACGAACCAAAAAGGTTAAGTGATTGGTGTTGTTGTTCATGTTGTTGTTGGTGTTGTTTATTTTACTGATGACATGAATAGGATATTGCATAGTTTACATTTAGAACGTAATCCTTGTATTGTCATTGGAGATTTTAATATAAATATGCTATCGTTAGATAACAGAAGCCAACATTTCCTACATATGACCGAATGTTATGGTTTACGCCAATTGATACAACGGCCAACTAGAGTAACACATAGAACGTCATATCTTATTGATCATATTTATATAAAGATTTCATCATACAATATTCAATTAGGTTGTATTGACGTTGAAATAGCCGATCATTTCCCTGTTCATGCTGTTTTTAAAAAGTTTAAATCGCCATTATTAAGCAAGAAATATGTTACTTGCAGGAACTTTCTCCATTATAATATGCAGTCATATAGTAATGAACTAATGAGTGAGCAATGGTTAGACGTTTATGAATGCTCCGATGCAAATGATGCTTACAATGCCTTCTTTCAACGGTTTATGCGACTTAATGCGTCCGTTAAAAAGAAATCTAAAACTTGGATAACAAAAGCAATAAAACGGTCGATAATTAAAAAAAATACACTTTATGATAAGGGGATAAAATCAAATTTTTAACTAAATTGTCTAGACAAATATTAAAAATATAGAAACATATTAACAACAGTTTTAAGAAAGGCAAAACAAATGGATCATGATGCTCAATTTGAAAGGGATAAAAATAATTCGAAAAAGACTTGGAAACATATAAATGAACTATTAAATAAGAAAAGTACTACACAAAATGCTACTAAAATTCAAACACTTGTAAGAAAAGAAACTAATGGTACGAGCATGAATGTAACTAGTTCATTAGAAGCAGCTAATACTTTTAATGACTTCTTTGCTATATAATATTGGTGTTAATCTTGCAAGTAAAATTGTTGATACGAATACAAAATACAATGACTATTTAGGTCATCGTCACGAAAAGTCTTTCTTTTTCCTTCCAGTCACAAGTCTAGAAGTAAAGGATGTGATTAATACTCTTGACTCTAAAAAGGCATGTTGGTATGATGATTTGTCAGTACGTTTGCTAAAAGATGCAAAGGATTTTGTATGTGAACCACTTGCACATGTGTTAAACTTGTCTTTAACAACAGGTATATTTCCAAACAAACTTAAAGTAGCAACAGTAGTACCGATATTCAAACAGGGAGATAGGAAATTACCAGGTTATTATAGACCCATCTCTATGTTACCAATAATTAGTAAAGTATATGAAAAAATAGTTAATGGTTGTTAATTGAAATTTTTGGAAGACAACTACTTATTCTATGAACATCAGTATGGGTTTAGACATGGTTACAGTACTAAACTCTCATTGATAAATCTGATTAATCAAATTACAAAATATACTGATGAAGGACGTATGACAGTTGGTGTATTCATTGACTTTGCCAAAGCGTTTGACACTATTGACCATTCTATTCTTTTAAAAAAACTAGAGCATTACGAAATTCGAGGTGTGAAACTTGATTGGTTTAACGACTATTTGACCAATATACAACAGTTTGTTGATTACGATGGTGATCAGTCTGTTAATGAATCTTTGTCATGCGTTGTTCCTCAGGGGTCTGTTCTGAGACCGACTCTATTTCTTATATAAACACAACAAAAAAGTAACTCCCCCCTAAGCAAAATGGCGTAACTTTTTAACAAATTGGGTTTGAGCAACATAACTTGGCAGGAATGTTTCTAAAATGCTTGGCTAACGTTTCTGTGAAAATGAATTTGATCCGCCATGCAACGCATGAGTGAGCACACATTAAAGGAAAAATGTCACTTTTCAAAAGTCACAAGAGTCAAAAAGTGAAAATTCTACCTTTAAAGTGTGGTCACTCATTCATGACTCGACCGACCAATTTCATTTTCACACATAAGTTAGGCAATAAATGTAGGAACCATCCTGCTGAGTTATTTGGCTCAAAACCTTTTCGTTAAAAAGTTATGTTATTTGATTAAGGGGGACTTATTTTTGTGTTGTGTTTAATTGATCAGTATTTGTTGGAATAAACTCAACAAAAAGTAAGTCTCCTCCTGATTAGAATAACATTACTTTTTAACAAAAAGGTTTTGAGCAAAATGACTGGGCAGGATTGTTTTTACACTTATTGACTAACTTATGTGTGAAAATGAAATCGGTCCATCCAGTCATGCATGAGTGAGCACACATCAAAGGAAAGAATGACACTTTGTGTGCTCACTCATGCGTGACTCAATGGAACAACTTCATTTTCACTCAGAAGTTAGTCACAAAGTATAAAAACAATCCTGCCGAGTAATTATGCTCAAAACAAGTTTGTCAAAAAGTGACGCCATTTTGATTAGGGGACTCACTTTTTTGTTGTGTTTATGAATCATGCACGCTTTTGTAATACACACAACAAAAAAAGGAAGTCCCCTTAATCAAAATGGCGTTACCTTTCGACAAAAAAAAATCATTTTCACGGTGACGCTAGCCAATCATTTTATAAACATTCCACCCAAGTTATGTTGCTCAAACCCAATTTGTTAAAAAGTTACGCCATTTTGCTTAGGGGGGAATTACTTTTTTTTGTGTTTATATTAATGATTTGCCTAACTCATCAAAATATTTTAATTTTAGATTATTTGCAGATGACTCTAATTTATTCCACACGTTTAATCCAGATAAACGACACGTTCATTTGACAGAAGTGTGCATACATATAAAGGATATTATTAAATGGTGCAATGCCAAAAAATTGACAATTAATGTGAACAAAACTAAATAATGGTATTCTATTTCAAAATAAACGGAGACATTTCGTTTTACCGGTTGATTCCGAAAATAAAAACGCATCTATCGACCCGCAAAACGAGATTGTTTTCACTTATACGAGCCAAGGCCTCCACACAAAAGACCAGCGGCCGCGTGTGCGTGCAGAGAAATCGATTTTTTTCGGTTGTGGTGGTGCACGCACAAAAGGCCGGTAACCTTGTATAGAAATGTATTTTATACCACATTGAAGATCCGGTTAGGCAGCTGTATATATACAGCTCTATGCATACAGAATCACGTACAATCTCTATTGGCATAGCGCGCACGCACAGAATATTTCGCTGCCACTATTATTGTACTTGTAATGGGAATACTGCCTGTCCAAGCGAAATGCAATTTCTCTCAATTTTGGCTGGTACATCGTACATTCACCGCTGTACGAAATGATTTCAACTTTGTAAGTAACATTACATACTTTATACAGTTACCAATTGCTGTAAAACTCATGATACTTCACAAGTCTGAGATATTTCGATAGCTTATTTTATTAGCTTTCAAGGGATATAACAAATTCAGTATGTCTGCATTCAGAATATAGCTTTTTAGACGATTAAATAGTTTCATGAGTGTGGTATTTTCGGAACCGAGTATAGTCGGTTCCCGGGTGTGAGTGTGTGACACGGGGCCCGTATTAACTCGGTTCCAGGAAGAAACGGGTTAATTAATGAAAACATATTAGAATCTGTAGATTCAACATCGTTTCTTTGCATGATTATTGATGAAATTTTAACTTTGAATGTGCATAATGTTTGCAATACAGTCAGTACAAAAATTTGAATTTTATGTAGAATAAGACATTATTTTTGTTTCGAGAGAAGTTTGGGTTATGCTTTATAATGCATTCATTCTTACATATAAAACGTATACAACAAATTTGAATTCTGTGTTAATTATGCAGAAACGAATTGCACGGGTCTTAGCTTTTAAAGATTATAGACATCCATCAGGTCCACTTTTCCTTGAATCAAAACTGTTAGATATTTTTAAGCAATACCGTTATATGATTTGCGTATTCATGCATGATTTAATAAATAATAATTTACTGTACCTCATAGATTTATTGAATTTTTCTCATTTATCGATCATGCGTATGAAACGCGGAATAAAAGGAAATGTAATATAAAAGTTATACAAATTAAAACAAACGTTGGTAAACAATCTATTTCGTATTCAGGACCAGATTTGTGGAACCGATTTCCGATTAATATAAGACAAAAAAATAGACGGAAAAGCTTCTGCCAAGCATTAAAACAATATTATATTAGTAGCTAGTATAATTAGCTAAATATACATTTATGTATTCCGCTGTATTTGTATAATGATTATTGTAATTAAGTATTGTATATTATATAGTATGTTCATAATTATATTAATTATCTCTTTAATTTATACAAATTAAATGTATGTGTATAGTGTAAATAAGCTAGTTTATATACCTAGTTAAACGTATTTTGTGTTTTTTCTGCAAATCACTATTTTCGGGACTAACCTCGATTAGCACTATGCTATTTTGTTAGTCCCTTTGTCAATTCTTTTTACAGTATTGTTAATTTAAGATATGTGATCAATATGTAATATGCCTATAATTGTAAATTGTTAATATTGTTGACAATACATTTCATTTCATTTCATTTCATTTCATTTCATTTCATTTCATTTCATTTCATTTCATTTCAATTTCATTCCATTAAATTTCATTTCATTTTTAACTCGAATTATATTATTTTACTGCATTTATTTGATTCACTCGACATTCACCTCTTAACTAAACATAGTTGATTGTATAATCCACTCCAGACATCAAGGTTATAATTTGTTTCTGAGTCCTGATTGTGAGTTAAAATACCAGCACAGTATTGCTAATAACTAAATCAACGCACTAAACTCAAATCAATGCACTCACTCGATTTCCCGTATGTTGCTGAGGGACCTGCACGTATCGACAAGGTAGACCACATCATCGATGGTCAGGAACCACAGATTGATCACCTCCAGCTCTATCATCTTGCGTTTGATGACGTCACAAAGACACCTCAAAGATGCGCGTGATACTGCGCGATGTTGCGCGCCTGAACCACTCAGCGTGATTTCTCTCACTCCCGTGCGACTCAGACCGTCTGCCACCTGGCGCACGTCATCATCTGCGTTATGGAGAGACACAGTGATCTTATGCAGGCCAGGCAGCGACCCGATCAGGCAGCTGAAGGTAGCTGCATTAGTGTACAGTATCCGCACAGCAGGGAGGAGCGGTGCATCAGCAGTGAGGGATATGTGTGACGTCACGGTGTTAAGTTGATTCAGAGCATGGAAGGATGAGAGGCTTGACCACAACCTCTGTGATAGCTCGAGGCCAAGGCTAGAATTACGGATACCGACCTCCTCAATCTGAAAACAATACAAATAAACAGAAATAATAAATTTACACTAGAATCTAATTTGCCCTGGGATACTGAATAGTGTGTATACGCACGATATATTTTATACAGTTTTTTATTTGCATTGCGTTTCCCGTAGTCAGGGAAAGATTTAGACAATATGAATACAAACATTTTCATTAATGAATTTCCATTACACTATGGTCCATATTCTGAATTCAGGTTTAATTCAATTGGTTTAAGCTAAACCTGAGGTCTAACTAAACACGCCTTGAAGGTCAAATACCGTCTAAGGCAAGTTTAACTCAATTTCAGTTTCTAGAGTCAGGTTTAGTTAAAGGGGTAGTTTAGTTTTGGTAAGGCTGAACTTAAGTAGCCAAAACCTACACAATAACATTATAAACTAATAGTTATAACTCCACCATGCTCGAAAGGTATACAAAATTACAAACGACTAAGTAAACAGCCTGTTATCATTAAAAAAAGCGCAATTGAAACACAAGAGGGCGCTTTTTAAAAAGGCATTGGTTTCAACCATTTTTCATTCAAAATTATGCATGTGATGTTTTATTGATATAATGATTAAATAGCGAGATCATCAACAACCATTTAAAAACGCTTTTGAACATTTTTGAAAAAGTGCAAGCATTTTTTTATTTTTTCTAAAAATCATCTAATTATTTGGGCCCCAAATAATTATAAGATCAGATATATTTATTGATATTTCAGCCGTTTCTGGGTCGATTTTGACCAAATAAAGTTTATTCTGCCATTAAAATTGCATGTTCTCTCAAATTCGACACTCAGTTTTTCATTACCTCACAAAAAAATTGTGATCTGCAGCGCCCTCTCTACCAAAACTAAACTACCCCTTTAAACCAGATTCTAAATCTAAAACTGAGGTTTAAGTCAATGCGGTATGTGCTGAACGATCAAGCGTAAATGCAACAAGTCACCTAATCATAACTTATATTTATGATTTGTCTAATATATGTTTAATACATGTACATTTCATGTATCATCTCTCTATTTTACATAATCAATTAAACATGTTTTCATAACAAAAGGAAGAATCAATTTGTCTTTTTGATGAAGTTAAATGCCAATCTTTAAACATCAACATATTCAATAAAAACTCGACATACCACATCATCCGGGCCATTTTACATATATAGAGTTTGCATTATGCCTGGCGCAGACCCGATCCGACACGACCCGATCCGTTTTGTTAAAGCCTGATAACTCAGTCTGCGTGCACACAGTTTAACCCAGCCGTATAATGCACACATGAACGTTAATCGTTAAACCCGACTTCAGAAATTGAAATTTATACTTGAGGTCTAAATACCGATTTTAAACCTACCTGAGGTTTATCTAAACCTGACTCCAGAATACGGGCCTTTGTTTTTAACTGTAGTGTGCATGTCCTATTTTGTTTACTTTGTTAAACAATCACTGTGGTTATGTATGTACCCAATAATACAGCATTTTTATTAAAATTGAGCAAGACAATGTCTTCATGTTATTTGTTCACTTACACATTTAGTACACATACATGTGTTGGAGTGGAAACCAGTGAGCGAAGACGGAAGAGGTATAATTACCCGGTCAATTTTGAAATTAAAAAATAGACACAACTGATATACATACATGAAGTATATACGTTTCATATGATAACCAGTATCATAATGTCCGTCGGCAATTTGCGATTCCTATGAATTGGATGTAGCTCCAAGGATCTGTAAGTTGCGGAGAGATGAGTCAGAAAATATGCGCGTTTTGTTAAACTAGATTTGCACACTTTGGAACCCGAGATCTGCTGTGAATTCCGCGGCAGGGCCCTGGTATGCTAGCTAGTGAAGGTCCAGATCACGCCTTAAGCCACACTTTACTTACTACCCAGCTAGCCACCTGACGTTGGGCCGATGTCGGAATTTGGTTGCCGGATGTCGGCATATCGCCGTTGGCTCGAGGTTAAAATGTCCGCCAGCCCAACATCGTCACGACGTCATGTTTGTGATATATTGGCATGAGGTCATTTTCCGACAATGGCCCAACATCATGTCATGAGATGATGTTGGGCCATTGTCGGAAAATGACCTCACTGTTATTAAAATGACCTTACTATTATTACTACTATCTTGAGCTATTGATTATTTGATACATCACTTTGAACTATTTCATTTCGATACTAATTATTTTTAAAAGCTATTATATTTGATTTTCCATTATACTTAATATTACGCTGAATTATTTATTTAAATTGTATACCATGTTGCTATTGAAATATGATTCTAAATAATTTAATATTTGTGTCATTTAGTTACTTAATTGAGTGTTGGATATCTTTTGTAAAGCATTGTATGTTTTTCAATATACTATTTAACTGCCCTGCGTTTGCAATTATATGCCAGTGTCCAGGGTTGTGTATTTCCTTTCATTTGTTGGCGAAAATCGCAAAGTGCAGTGATGGTTTAAACATTATTGTATATTTAGCTATATCTGCAACAGAAGTACGATCGCTGAATAACACCACATGTATTCAAAATTCCAATGAAACAGTTAGGGTTTGCAATAATTATCTTGGTATATCAATAATTTATATACGACAAGACATGATTGACATCGTAGTCGTTGGAAGTGTTGGTGGATATGAACGATGTGAGTCGATCCGTTTTTTCTATGGGGATGGGGGGGGGGGGGCGAACTTTTTCGTGGGAAATCAGTCGGAAAGCTAAAAGCCCCATGGTTGGACGACCATGGTTTGAAGACGGGGTGGGGTGGGGGGAGGGGGGGGGGGGGGGGTGGGGCTATACAATATGTTTTCAACCCGATGGCACCCCAGCAAGTGGTCTTGGGGGCGAAGAACTGTCAAGATGTATATAATATGTAGAAATACAAAGTCTTATTTTCTAACAAACAAGTTTTTATAATTCACTCATTGCAAACGTTTTTTTCCGTAAGATATTTGATCATTTAGTTGGTATGTTGATTCCTTTTACCATAGCTATAATACTTACGATTACATGTATTGTAGTATTTTATAATTGTATGTGTAATTCACAATGAAATGTAACTGTGCATACAAATATTGTTAATTAATTATATAGGGCATCTTCACACTTCTTTCTCTCAACTCTCCCCGACTTTTTTTTTTCTCTCTTTGTTTCCTGTACTTCTCCTCCAGTTTGGACTATACTTTTTTTTATCATGTCTGCTTTATTTGTTCTTGCTCTAGAACATACAGTGGAGAGTTAACCCCTTGACCACGGGAACCGATTGGGATGTGTACAAAGTCTATGGGGGGTTTATAGACTCGTAGGGAACGGGTAGTTGAGTATTGGTCAATTTCAACTTTATTAACCAAAACCTGCACCATTACGGTACAAAGTAATAGTTATAACTTTACCGTGCTCGAAAAGTATACACAGGTTCAAACGACTAAGTATATAAAACCCCTTTCTTGTAATTCAAAAAGAGCCACTACAACTCAAGATGGCGCTACAAATCATTGTTTTTAGCCTTTTTTCAAACAAAATTGTGCATTTAATGCTAGTTTAAATAATGATTCAATAGAGATATCATCAACGACTTTTTAAAAACCTAGTCTGATTTTTTTGTATTAGTCTTCAAGCATTTTTTTAAGTTTTTCTAAAAAGTCTAAAGATCGCCCGGTGATTGCCGATGAAATACATTTTGAATAAAAGTATATTTGGATATTTCAGCCGTTTCCGAACCGATTTTGATCATATCAAGTTCATACTGTCATTACAATTGTATGTTCCTTCAAGGTTGACAGTCGGTTTTTCATTAACTCACACAAAATATAGGGGGGGGGGGGCACTTCGGGGAATACCAATACTCAACATTTCCTTTAACTCTTGTCTTCATCTGCTTTTGTAAATAGTTCTATTTTGGTTATTACCTTATCTTTTTCAAGCTTCGAGTTGACCTCTGTGCGTTTCTACTTCAATGTTATGACAGTGTCTTTTTATGTACGAAATGTATTATTGCGAGACATATAATAAAAAAGTAATTATATAGCACATTGTAAGCATTTGAAAAGCTTGAAACCCTTACTGGGTTTTCCCCTTTGGGGGGGGGGGGGGGGGGGGGGGCGGCCGAAATGAGGGTCCAGGGGGTTGTACACATTTAGAAGTACATTTATGTGTAATAACATGGAATAAAATGGTAAAAAGGGGATAGAGAGGTAATTTGAAAGATTATTGGAAAGCCCTAACGATACATGACAATAATGAATCAATGTTAGTACCCTAATACCCGGGGGTCCATGGGCGAAGCACCCGGGAGCTTATGGATTTGGAATTTCGGCACCCCCGTCATATAGTTTATATAGTCATATAGTTTAAAAGATACAGAATATTTGATCTTGTATGAATTGATTTTAGCGTGCATGGCACTGAAGTGAGTTGTATCCAGGGGATTTTATGTATACCCATTGGCGAGTTCTTGTGGATTAAGCCCCTTTTAATATGCGCTTAGATGCTTGTTTTCATTAATCGCTATATACATTCGTCATATTATTATTATTATTACTAAACGATCAATTAATTATTCTTTTCTAGCTGAGTGTTTATAAGGGTGTAACGTTTTGACAAGCATACCAAGCGATTTAGTCGGTATAGGTATATTGGCGTGCCATTTACGGTAGAAAGCATGGGTCGACTTTAGAAGGGCCCATTAGCAGATTAGGGTCTAGGAGACAGATCCCCCCGCGGATGTATACTTACGGCAATATATCTTACTATTCGTGTTTAACCAAATAACATCACATGCTTTTCCTAAACATGTGAGGGGAACATAGTCACTACAGGCTCAAGGACGACAACCTTCAACGCTTCAAAAATTTGGGGGTCACATGCGAGGGGGCGTAGTGACCGAGCAGGGGAGGATCTGGGAGCTTTTGCACTTTCTAGTTTAATTTGTGCGATTTTGTGCGATCTGAGACAGAAATTGCACAGAAATTGTTCGCGTTTAACGGTTGTGGACATAATTGAAAGATACTATTTCTTACATGTATGATTCTGTTCTATAGATAAAGGTTATTTCATCGTATGTGTCCTTTATGTTTCCAACCATAACCTGTAACCGAAATGAAACTGTCATACTTTCTAATTTGCAGTTAAACCAAGGAGTTTAAATAACGAAGAGATCTATCGCCAGTAAATTTGTTCAAACACCTGTTAGTATCAATGAATGAACAAGAGCATTAAGGATTATCGCTGCTTAGATCGCGACCTGTGATGCCGCCTCAACATTAATATGATGCGGTAATAAAGTGAACGATTTATACAAATATTACTCTAGAAAATACAATTTTGTGTCTTTCAAATTTAAATTATTAAGAAGTATAAGGATAGCGTAGATGAAGATTAGTATAATAATAAATAATAATAATATTTGCGATTTATTAAAGTTAAAGTTAAAGTCTTTCCCGTACCAATGTTGGCACATAAAGCGGCGCCTATCTCCGTTTCATTAGCCCTAGGCCACACGTCTACTAATTGTAGCGAAAGTTACAGAAGGGGGCCAGTCCTCTGGTAACTCGTATGATTAACTTTCCCTTCGCCATTCTATAAATGGCGAGTGTCTGGCTAGAAGGCAGGAGGTACCATTTTTAAAGTCTTTGGTATGACCCGGTCTGGGTTCGAACCCGGGACCTCCCGTGCATGAGGCGGACACTCTAACCGCTAAGCCACCATGCTCGGTTTATTTGCAATTTATATAGCGCCTTATATGATATGCAAAACATGGTCAAATAATGGAGATACAAGGCAATAATCTTCGAATACAATTCCTTTTAAAATTCTGATTTCTCAAATTCCGCAAAAATCCTCAAGTCTAATTTATGTTATTCGTTAAACCAAGAAATTGGTCTTCCTTGTAACTTATATCTTATAAGCCGCCATTTGCGGCAATAGCAGAAATTTGATAATTTTTGCATGGATAATACCATATTATCCATATAATATGGATATGACGTCCTGAGTATGACGTTAAACTGCTTCAGGTCACCCTTGGGCAAGGTGTAGCACCTGTCAGCCCTCCTCACCAGGGTTACGGTTGGCTCGTCGGTCAGCAGGGCGAGTGTCGAAGCTAAAGGCGACTGGGACAATTATAAGAACCTTTCGGCAGAAGCTTCAGATGCCATGCGAGTCAAGGTATAATGTGGGCCCACGGATGGGGTCAATGCTGCAATTAGGATCAGCACTGCTGCGGTTGGAAGAGGACTTCACCTTTTTGTATTCTTATCTCCAAGAACATCATGCATTTCACCAGGAATGAATATAAAGGGAATGACGTGTACAGGATTACCAACCATGTTGATGATGCTGCGTCTGGCAGGGGGAGTGACAGGAAAAGTAGGGCTTCCCAGCATTCAGCGAAATCCCTACAAACGCATCGGGATGGGGAATGTGAGAACTATGCTACAACGAGGAAAGTTAGAGAATGTGAAGAGAGAAATGGAAAGATACCAACTGAACATACTAGGTCTTAGGCGGAGGGCCAAAGTCGAAAAAAGTGACTTTAGGTTGCCAGATCTTCACAACAAGTTTAGACCGATTTTAATTGCAAGTATTTTTAATGAGACAACATAATTCAGAGGTCTACCTCAAACATTTTGTTGCGAACACCTCCAAATCCAAGATGGCGTCCAACAAAGCAATTGTTTTGTCTTGCTATATATAATTGGCGAGATTTCTCAAACGACACCTCAAATCAGCATTATTTTGCAACCATATTAAAGACAATATAATTTCCTATAATCTGATACCAAACAATATGGGGTTCAAGATAGTTAACACGGTCATTTTTAGCCCAAAACTGAAATTGTTGGCATTTTTTCCCAACAATATGAAATTATTGATTTACATAATTACGCATAAATCAATAATTGTATTAGCAGTTGAATTAATACTTTTAAAAAAACTGTCCAATTATATCAACAATACTGTGTGAAAAATTAAAGTGTGTACCGTATCTGAACAAAAAGTTATAGTACTTGGAAGTCAGCATTTGATATCGACAAAACGGGTAGTTTTGCATGATCTCTCATGCTGTATAGGGTGTCTCAAAAATGTGTAATCTTGATTATAGGATTTGTATACCAAATGATTGCGTCAATCTCGGGACACCTTCAATTCCAGTTACGAAATATCAACAAAACCACCATTTCCTGTAATATGATGAATATTCCACCATCATTTTGTAATCCGCGTAGATGTCGTGTCTGTCTTGTATTTATTTAACTGCATTTATCATGTTTATCATAAGTCAAGCGCTAATAATGAACTTAATTCCACTCCACAAGGAGCATTCCAGTCAGCTGCATACTGACACGCCTGCTGTGCATATTGCGAATTCGAATCATACTGGGTGCCCGTGATGTGTTTAAAACATTGTCAAGATCATGTTCATTATCTTGAGTAAGTGTTTTACTGAAGTACATAATATGCGGGACATAATATGTGCAGAGCGTATATATAGATTCGAACACCATCGTGATCGCAAGGCACGCACCCTTCATGCCCTTTATATCTTATTACATGTATCTGGAGACCATAAAGGTCTATACAAATTGGCTGACTTAGTATCAAAACGAAACAAACTCAATTGCTAAACCAATATGTACACCACCGAAAAGCCTTAGCAAGCCGAATGTTTATTTTTTGTGCACTACACTGTACTCGTGTAACCATGGTAACAGCAGCCGAGTATGGACAGAAATATACCAAATCACCAAATATTTCTTTTAAAAACTTAAAATTAGCAGGTTAACGGTGTCATTTTACATGTGATTTGTTTTCCTTCATGTTCACGCGAAAATTAGTGTGCATAATGCGGCTTGTAGTAGCCAGATATATGATTTATTGTATTTCTATTGTTGTTGTTACTATGGTTACAAATGTACAAGGTGGTACAAAAAGTTATTGTGCAATAAACATAATAGCCTATTCAAAGTTTTCTTCGAACCCTGAAAAAGTCTAGCTAAGACCCCGTTTACAGTGCAGGGCCGGGCCGAGACGCGTCTCGGCCCTGCTTAAATTGCGGTACTCGGCCCCCCCAATTTTGGTGCGTTTACAGTGGCGGTCTCGGCCCTCGCGACCCAGCCGCCCTTTCAATATCTTGTCGTAGTGGCGCTCTGCATGTAAACAAACCATATTATTTTGGAGGCACGCCGGGGTCACAGAACAAAGGCGCTTTATTTGCAATGAATTGTTTTCCCAATTTGGTACCGCATTTGGCCCTGCGTGCGTTTACAGTGAGAAAAAGCGGGGCTGAGACGCGTCTCGGCCGCGGCCGAGACTACCTCCAGAGCGGGGCCAAATGCGCGGCCACTTGTGGCCCCGCATTTGGCCTTTTGAGCGTTTACAGTGAAAAATAGGCCGGGCCGAGACGCGTCTCGGCCCGGCCTTTTTTTCACTGTAAACGGGGTCTAACTGTGGTGTTCCGAATAAAAATCTTTTTAAAAACATAATTATCCAGGTCGGTCCAACTGTGAAGGACGCGCGCCTCTCATTCGAATATTGCACTAAATAGTACACTTTGCATAATGGATTTATTATTGCAGTGAAATTACCAATACACTATTTTCGTGTATTGTAAACCGATGGCGGCATATTCATGACATAAAAGAAGGAAACTGAAGGTTTTATTGAAAACAGGTATAAACAACATGTCATTATTTAGGAGCATTTCTTGAATAAAGTCCGTAAACAAGAATTACATTTATTGGGGCACCCTGTATAACATTCGAAATCGTACAAAATTGCTGTAATTTGGTATCAGATTATAGGAAATGTTATTGTCTTTAATATGGTTGCAAAATCATGCTAATTGTTGGTGTCGTTTGGGAAATCTCGCCAGTTATCTATAGTAAGTCAAAACGGCTACTTCTTTGGACGCCATCTTGGATTTGGAGGTGTTCGCAACAAATTTGTTGAGGTAGACCTCTGAATTAATTTGTCTTATTAAAAATACTTGCAAATAAAATTGGTTTAAACTTGTTGTGGAGATCTGGCAACCTAAGTCCTTAAGGAAGCCACTTTTTCGACTTTTGGCCCTCCGCCTATCTGTGTGAAGTCCGATGGAAGGACCAGGATGATTTCATGAGCGATGATATACGCGTAATTAGCAGCGGGGGTTCAGAAAGCAGTAGAGGAGTAGCACTCCTCCTCGACAAGGATACAGCAGACAGTGTTACAAAAGTAATATACCACAGCGATAGATTATTATTGGTCCGGTTGAAAGGAAAACAAATTGATATTGTTATTATTGTGGTCTACATGCCCACATCAGACCACCCTGACGATAAAGTTGACAAAATCTACGATGAAATTGAAGATCTTATGAAATTTGAGAAAGGACAAACATACACTGCTGTTTTGGGCCATTGGAATGCGAGTCTTGGTGATGGAAGATATGGAGATGTAGTTGGCCCTCACGGACCTGGAAATAGAAATGACAGAGGAGACAAATTAGCAGAATTATTTCAGAGAAGCGGATTATTTGCCATAAACAGCTGGTTTGAACACATCAAAAGGCATAGATACACATGGGAACAACCAGGTGATATACGTAAGTACCAGATTCACTTTATCATAATCAAATGAGATACCGGAATAGTGTGCTGGATGCCAGAACCAACCGAGGTGCATATGCCAACACAGACCACAATCTATATGCATTGGTAAGCGAGAGCCGTGCTGGAATCGGGAAAAGACTAAAGGGCCAGAAGGCCAGCTATTCCGAGAGGCAGTTGAACATATTCTTAAAGAGGAGACAGATGAAGACAGGGTTGATACAGTATAAGAAAAATGGGAAAGTCTGAGAAACGCCATACAAACCAGTGCAATGCAAAACATTGGCAAGGAATCTAGAAGAAAATGAAAAAAAGCATGGGTCACTCAGGAAATGCTAGACAAAATGGACGAAAGAAGCAAATGAACAAATGTGGACAGAGACCATGCCAAGAAGGAGTACAGGCGACTGAATAATAAACTGAGAAGAGTAGCCGACTCGGCTAGAGATGAGTGGTGGAAACAAGAATATAAGGAGCTGGAAGAGCTAGCACAGAGAGGCCAACATGATTTGGTATATGAACACGTGAGAAGATTGTGAGATCCCGAGTTTGAACCTTGCCCACTGCCTTTGTCCTTCAGCAAGACAATTTATCCACATTTGCTACTCTCTACCCAGGTGTATACATGGGGACTCGGTAGGAGGTGAGAACCTTCTTTGAACGATCTTCTTTAGCCCATGAGCGCTTGGAAGGAATGCTCCACAGGGAGTGGAGATGGTGCACACAATGTGTGCTGTTTTGCATTGTATCCTATGCCGGGGGTATGTATATGGAAAATACTGCTGAAAACTGCTTGTCTACTAAAAAATCGTCAATGTGGTAAAATGAGAGTCGTATACAGCCTAGCTTTCGATCCTAGCAGAATCTTCGTCAGGGCACAAATGAGAGTTACTACAGAAAAAGCACAGAATATATATCAACATAAACACATGTATATGGAAGGGGGCTGGAAAGAGGAAAGGAGGCGGAGACAAAAAACAATGAAAGCAACTGTGAGTGGGTGAGTGTCAGGACTGCTTAACCAATCAGGTCAAACAGGCATGGGAGGGTCCTTAAGTGGCTGCTGTCAAAGAAAATGTGATGATAGCGTAATTGGCTTAGAGAAGAATAGAGGGTGGGGAGGATCAAAGAAGAAAATCAGGGTAATCAAGAGACATCAAGGGACATGTGAACAAAAGACAGTAGATGAGGTGTGGGAGTGCACTGGGCACTGAGAGGGGAGGAACAATAGAGGGGATTATGAGTGTAGGGGAATGTGAGTGAGAGGATTAGGACACAGAGAGTGAAGTGGTGTGTGCTGCAGGATCTGATGAATAGGATAGGCAAGTACAAAGGAGAAAGTGAAAAGGATTGAGGACCAAGTAGTGAGTGATCAGTGGGGGAGCAACAGGGACAAATGAATGGGACAGGATGTACAAAAGAGATAGTGAACAAAAGGAAGCCTGCATTGGTGGGTAATAAGAGGAAAGGTGGAGAGACAAATGAGAGAGGGTGGAACAATATGATTAAAATAGAGATGGAGATATATGCATGATGAGAATGTGGATGAATATGAATAAGCCAATGTCTATGGACAGTGTTCCTATAGAGAGAAATGAAATGTAAAAAATATAACACATTAATAAACAAACATGATTATATGTATGAATGGTGACAGTGTATAAAATGTAATGCCGGGGGTAATATTATCATTGTAAAGCGCTATTAGGCGCTATATAAATCGAAACATTATTATTGTTGTTATTATTATTATTATTATTATTATTGTGTCAACAGAAGAAAGGTGCCGTAGAACAGAAAGGGGTACTTAGTAAAACAGGCGAGCTTCTGACTGAACAGGATGATATCAGGAAACGATGGGTAGAGTACATCGAGCAGCTCTATGCTAAGGTAGACAAGCCGGACATAATCTTGCTGGAAGAAGAGCTGACACTTGATGTTGATGAAATAGGCCCTGCAGTCCTCAAAGCACAGATATAAATTACGCTGAAGGTGCTTAAACGGGCAAGGCTGAAGGAACTGACAAAATCCCATCAGAACTGATCAAAATACTTGGAAAAGGAGGGAAAGAAAAACTAACAGAACTCTGTATGAAAATGTACGATGAAGGAAAGTGGCCATCTGGTTTCAAAAAAAGTATTCTGATTCATATAGAGAAGAAACCCAATACCAACAAATGGTACAGGAACACAGGACCATAAGCCTAATATCACATGCATCAACAATTATGCCAAAAGTAATACATCGTAGGCTAGAAGCAAAACCATAATATCTGGGAGAAGATCAGTTTGGCTTTTGTAGAGGGAAAGGTAATAGAGAATCCATTGCAATGATGAGGGTCCTCAGTGAAAGAAATATCGAACACAATCAAGACATATACGATTACTTTGTTGATTTCGAGAAAGCTGTTGACCGCGTGATGTGGGAGAAGCTTATGGAGATACTCAAGAAAATCGGAATAGACTGGAAGGACCGAAGGCTCATTGCTGAACTGTACATGAACCAAGAAATAAAAATCAGAGACAATGGATAGGATTCAAGTCCATGCACAATTGGACGAGGCGTAAGACAAGGATGCCCACTCTCACCTCTACTATTGAACATTTATGTCGAAGAAATGGTCAATAAGAGACTTGAAACAGTAGAAGACTGCATTACAGTCGGTGGCTGCTCTCTGCAAGCTGTCTGGTATGCAGATGATCAGGCAACGATAACAAGCACAGAAGAAGGACTACAATAAATGGTAACAAAGCTCAATAACACCAGCGAACAATATGGAATGAAGATAAACATCAAGAAAATCAAGGTGATGAAGATTGGCATGACGCAAACATCCCATTAGAGCTCTTCCCTAGTAAAGTACAGTTTAGTAGGGTGTTAGCACATAAAATTCACAGTCTTGAAAAGAGCAGAGTCTCTCCCCATTCTCTGATAAGACTGTATATTGAGGCCCTCGAGGGGATTATAACTGATAAGAGACCCAGCCATTAAGAACCCCTTCATTGTTGTTGATCAGATTAGGTTAAGTAATCTGACCACACACTGAAGCCACTAGGTCTTCATGCGTGGCTAGGTTGCTGTTGTTGGTTTAGTTGTAATGGGGAATTTTCACCAGTGAGCCAATTTCTCCAATTTGATGAGCAGAAATGTGGTAAACCCGAGTAGGCCAGAACTAAGCTGATAAGGGATGCGATCGTTCTCCATGCGTGGCTAGGCTGCTGTTGTTGGTTTAGTTGTAATGGGGAATTTTCACCAGTGGGCCAATTTCTCCAATTTGATGAGGCGAGGTCTGTGAAACCCGAGTAGGTATAGTTGAGGGATTGAGAACGCTCAAGGATGTTGTTGTCGTTGTTTTATATTAGAGGCTGACAGGAACATCTCAATAATCAACGCGAATTATGAGCACACATAATACAAAATTTGTATTCATTTCACGCTAAGACTATTATGCCAAACTGTGAAAGTTTCACGCTAAAGGGATTACAATAGTCGAGTACAGCTCAAGAGTTCAGTTTGGGTCAAACTGAATTTTAGTAACCAAAACCTGCACCATTACATTACAAACTAATATAGCCTTTATAGGCCTAGTTCAAACTCCACCATGCTCGAAAGGAATCCAAAATTACAAACGACCAAGTAAAAATCATGTTATTATTAAACAAAAAAGAACCGTTCAACTCTGCTTATTCCGAAAATGTATTGGTTGTCGTATATTTTATCAAATTTGAAGACCGGAAAATACATTAGTAAGGCCCAATTCTTTAGAAAAATCGATCGAATTTGATCTCTGCGCGCCACGTGCGTGAGCTGGCTTTGCGAGGACCGCTCGGTTTAAACGTTTGGCATCGGACCTATGGGCAACTACATTTCTTTAGTAGGGGTGTTTATGTTATATGGCGGAAAATGCGAACATAGTTTACAAAATTGTCCGCAAATCGAGGGTCTTTGACGCAATTTAATTAATTGGTAATCATAGAAATAATATCTTAAACTATGTTTCAAAGCTCTAATGTAAAATAATGTAAAAAACAACCTCAAATAAAGTACAATTATTACCTAATGTCCAAGAAGTTATGGTAAATTCCGGACCAACATGTGTAAAAAATGTGATTTTACAGAATATTATCGAGTCAATATCAGTATTTTTTTAGTTTGTGAATATTTTGTAGGACTAAGACATCAGGGTACGTATTAAAATTGTAATCAAACTATTTTCCAATGTATGAACATGGCAAATAATACAATTTTAGGGGCTAAAACTTGATAATAATTTCGGTTTTGACATGATCAACGTCTCAAAAATCCCAGTCCCGTACGTACATTATTGTGTCGGTTAACTCCACTGTCATACGAATGTGAATTTGTCGGCTATTGCTTCTTCTTCTTCGTTCAATAAAGTGTAGCTTTTCCTTTAGACTGGAATATTACGCATTTACTGGATAATAAAGAAATGCTTAGGGCTTAAATATTTAATTTTCTTGTCCCTGATAATAATTTTTTGATAAATCGTATGCAGAAAAAGTAAAGGGATTTTTAAGTATAATTAAACACAAATAATGTCTTCCTTTTTTGGCGTTGCCATGCTACGCAACTTAAGTATAGATTTGTGTCGCAAGTTTGCGTCATGAATTTTGACTTTTGAAGTGCAGTCACGCTGACTTGCAAACAAGTTGTGTATAATTCTTCAAAATATGGTTTAGAAAACTTGAGAATGAGATGGGTTTTTTGTTTGTACTTTGTTCACAAAGTCAAAGTTTAGATCGCCTTTGTTATTTTTCTTATAAAAAAATCAATTTGTTCTGATTTTATGAACCTTTAGTTTAGATGTTGGACACTGAGCCTGCGAACATGAAGATGATGAGGCAGAGCAGAGGAAATGTTAATCAGAAACAGTTATTCGTGATGCAACACGTAAGAGAGAGGACAAATCGACATGAAATAATAGTATAAAAGGACAAGGCATCAAGGAGACATCCCATTGATCTGTCATGAATGAAGAGAGACGATGCACATCCCCTCTTTTCATTTGATGGGAAAATATCAAAACAAATGTATTGGATTTAATCAAGCATGTCAAAACATTTTCAACAAATAAACAATCTGTTATAAAAGTTTAGTAAAATAATTCTTAAGAATGATGAATATAAAACTAGATTTTGAAGTGGGGGACAAATCAAAGCAAAATTTTGCAATTAAATAAGAAAAGAATTATAAAGTGAAACAAGAACAAGTAAATATGCAACAGTAAATAAGAAAATGAACCCCCAAAAACAAACAAATGAATCAAGGAAAACATTGACAAAATCCTTGTAATTATTAAACATTAAAACAAATTATGTTTGCTTTAGTCAACAAAGAATAAAATAAGGTGAAATCGCAAGAGGTCAACAATCACAGAAAGTGTTCGCCTTCCAGGCACAGAGCTCGGCACGGACAATAGCCATTCTAGTGGTTACAAATAGATATTGAAAGTTCTGAAAAGACCGCCTTTCGTGGAGGTTGCAGCGAGCAGTTTGTGTGATTTTTGAAAATTGACCTGTCGTAATTATATCGCATTTTTCTAATTTTAAGTAAAAACAAATTTAGGATATATGCTTCATAAGGAGAATGATAGCTTATCAGTGTCTAAATATGGTTCAATTTAATGCTCTGGATTTAGTGAGCGTCGCTCTGAAAAAGTGATAAGTTTCTGTAGGAGCCCAGTTTACATATTTTATTTTTTGTAGGTCGTTTGAGTATGGAGACTGGAGAGAATTTGATTATGATTAATACCCCCAAAAAAGATGTTAGAAAGTTACACAATAAGAACATTATTAACTTTATTTCAAGAGAAAACATAGATTTAAAAAAAACATGACCTATTTTCTAACAAAATGAACTGAGCTGCATTGAATAGTAGGGTCCATGCATGGTATAAAGAGCGATGTGACAGGTGCAATAAATCAACGCCTGTTTTCTCTAACACAATGATGCTCGTGTGCTTGTAATCCCCCTGCCCTGAAGCCATACAGGGACCCTGGAATGGCCTTATCTACTAAGAGGATTATAAAACCCTATCAGCAAGAGATTAGGTACTATATATAGACTGACTGTGAATTCGATGTGCAAATTTTCTAAAGGGGTGTTCACGTCATGGGAAAACTACCATCCAACCTGAGAATCAGTATAAATGGACAAATACTCGAACAGGTTACAGAGTTCAAGTATCTGGGAAGCGTGCTTTGCGAAGGTGGAAGATGCTCGAAAGTCCCTGGTATGGAGCACCCTTCTCTATGTATCTGCAGCATGGGCCATCATGAAATCTGACATAAACAGATTGGAAGCTTTCGAGATGTGGTGCTGGACACGCATTCTGAAGATCAAATGGACAGATAGAATCAGCAACGAAAGAGTGTTGGAGACAGTTGGAGAAGAGCGGGAACTGATTGGAATCATCCAGAACAGAAAAGGAAGTAGGTGGCACACAGCATAAGACACGCCTGCAGTTTGCTCAGACTGTTACTAGAAGGAAGAATACCAGGAAAGAGATCAAGAGTAAGGAAACACATCATGATGTTAGACTATGTTACGAATGACCCATATGGAGATTTCAAAAGAAGAGCCATGAGAAGAGAGGTGTGATTGTCATAAGGACCTACTCCTAAGCAGAATCACCAGAAGAAGACGAATATCATATTATTCCCTTTGCTTGTCCTTATATGCAAGCTGGGATTATGGGTCATCAGCAAAAACTGGGAAAACTTTCATTTAGACATCCATTGTCATTGCTTGAAATTGCAGATATTCAAAAATGCCCTGGTGTCATGTCATGAAGCTTAAATGCATCTGTAGATGTACGCATAACTCGGTGCCGACATCATAGTTCGAAAAATAGGGTCTAAATATGAAGTACATGTATCTCCTTGTGTTTGAACCACCTTGCGGAAAAATTTGTTTTCAATAGTACAAACCGGCTAATTTGACGCTTGATTAAATTACTGTATTTTGTATGATATCGAACTAATTTTCATCTTCATCTTAGGAATTATGCGGGGAGGGGGAGGGCGAAACGATATGTTCGACCCCCCCCCCCCCCCCCCCCCCACCCCACCCACCCCCACCTTCATGATCGACCCCTCTTATTGTAGCAACTCGTTTGTTTGTTTGTTTTTAAGATTAAGAAACTGGTCTAACTCATTCTCCATCGTCACTGTTTACCCAAAATGTTAACTTACAAATATAATGACCTTACCCTGTTTTTAATGTCGCTCGGCAGGTTTTCGATTCCGACGATCGTACTCTTACTGGCGTGTGAAATGGGGATACCGATGCCTTGAAAGTAGGATCGCAGAAGTTGATGGATTTCATCTGTACCACATGTAGTCGAAATGCTAACGATGTCCAGCACAAGGGTGTGTAAAATACAAATATAAGTATCATCGAAAATAATTTTATCTTCTTGCTTGTATCTTGTGATGCGTCGGAGGATATGTACAGATGACTGTGGTGCAGACTCCGCTGCAAACCGAAGAACGTGTTCTAACTCAGCGACCATCTCCTTGCTCTTGATCAAACTAAGCATTTGTACTAAGTCATGTTGTGAGAGTGATGCAAGATAGACCCCAGCACAATGCTCTTGTGCGAGTTTATGGTAGAACTCGCAGCAAGTTATGCTCGGTTCTAAAATATCATTTGAATCTTTCTCAAACGCATGCAACAGGCCTAATTCAACAGCAATGTCAAACTCCTTTTGGCAGTCTTTGAAGTCTGTTTTATTGAAAATCAATTGTTTACTGTCATCTACAAATGAATCAAAAACGGTTTTACCGATAGCAACCAATACAGTTTGCAAATGCCTTGCTTTGGCATGCGCTGCGAGAAACTTGAAATAAGACTCAAACACATTGCTAGTCGTCTCAAAATCGACCAAATAATCACTACCCCACAGGATACACAATACCATACAGAAGAACGGGATTCTTAGCAAGGAAGCCAGGTTGAACTTTGTTCTGAGATAGTCCTTCAACCGATGGCCTTTTGGAGGGTCAGCTACGAAGAATTTGTCAATATATTTGTCTCTATCCACCTCCGCAAACCCTTCTAGCTCCATGACGGCGTACACATTGGAGAGTTCATCCGTCTTGAAATGACTGGCCAGATGAGGGCGAGTTGACACAAGAACACGGCAGTCGGGGAAGCGGTGATACCGGATAAGGTCGACAAGAGAAGTCGGTGATTCAGTACCACCAAACTCATCGTAACCATCAAGTAAGATGCCACATTGTCCTCCATAATTGGTGATGAAGCTCTCCATTTCGTCTCGGGTGACACCCCTGAACTGCTGCAATAGCTTGGTAATAATTGCCTCTCCAAGGGAGCAATCTTTCCTTGAATTCCTGAACTTCAGCCAGAACAAGAGAGTAAACCGATTTCTCAGCGGCGAATCTTCATCGACAGCCCAGTCGTGTGCGAGCTTGGCCATAGATGTGGTCTTGCCTAACCCTGCTGCACCTAAAAGAACGATCCGTGTGGGAATGTGTCCATTCACCTCAGTTTCAAATATATCATTGATTGAGCCTTTCAACTCCTCCTTCAAAACCTCTTTCCCTCTACTACCACTCTCGCTCTTGTGTAGTGTAATCTTGGTGTATAGGTCATCAAAGCTGGTTTTCTTCTCTCCCTGGCCAGGTTGTAGCTGTATTCGAGCTGTTCTTGTATAGTGACCGATCAGCCTCTGTTGGCACTCCCGAACCGTCAGATTAGCAGAAATGCGCTCGGACATAATGTCTGCAAATGACAGTAAAGCAGGCGAAGATGATGTTAATTAACTCAAGTATACATATCTAACTAATCGTTAATAAATATCATAATATGATACATACAGTATAGTTGATTATAGGAATAATATATTGACTAACATAAAATAGTGTCTACGTGATAAACTGAGAATGTTGCTGATTCATACGGTGGTAGATAACCGGACAAGTGTGTAACCCATGACCTCGATAGGGTGTCCTCTGTATTTTGAGGCCAATAATTGTAAAGAATAATGTTGATATTAGTACATTGATTACATACACAAATATTACTATACCATACGGCTCTTGCAACCAAACGATTCTGTAGAAATTACACGAGATATTTAACAGGTGCCGATTGTTCAAAACTAAATATATGCCATCTTAAAAACATGTCGTATACAACAACGAATTGGGATTGTTAAGTAGTCACTCTTTAAATATGACCACTTGAATTTAAATAAGTTATCCCAATCTGACTGTGTTTTGGCACGCATCTGTTTGCATTTGAGTGACTGCGTACCGTTTGGTGATTGTGATGGTGTTCCCGGGGCTGAGGTTGCTATGATGCCCTGAAGTACTGCCAGCGTTGCTGATTCATCCTGAATCTGTCTATCCCGCCATGTCATCAACATAAGAACAGAGGATTCGTAGACTTTACCACGGAACTCAGACTCGAGCCAGTTTGTGAGCTGCACTAAGGTGAAGCCAAGTCTCTCGCCAATAGGTAGGTATCGGTCACGTGGGATGTCTCGGGCCAGAGCCAGGATCTCACTCTCTGAAACCCGGACACACCTGTTTGATAGGAATAATAAGCATACATTATCTTTGTGAACAGGAGATGATTATTACAGTCTGTGAGACATTATTTTGCAGATACATTCCAGTGATTGTGATCAGCTATTGTCTAGATCGTGGCTAGAGCGTGGCTCTAGTCTGACGCCGCCATTAGGAAAATGATCGGTAAATAGACAAACTAATATCCAAACATAACATTCATTAATGTTATGTCTCAAAATACGGTATAACTAGAAGAACGTAGGTGTGTAGTATTGAATAGCAATGGTTCACTTGGAACTGTGTCATGGACATATAGCAAGCTACAAACTTGCATTATCACTCATTATTATGACAAGACATGTTAAAGGGATGGTTGAGTATTGGTCAAACTTAACTTTACTAACCAAAACCTGCACCATTACGGTTCAAAGTAATAATTATAACTTAACCATGCCGAAAAATGTACACACTTACAACCGACTAAGTAAAACCCCTGTTATCATTCAAAAAGAGCCGTTACAAGCTCAAGCGGGCGTAATTGTAAATAAATCATTGGTTTTAGCCTTTTTCCAGACAAAATTGTGCATTTAATGTTTATTAGAATAATGATTCAATAGAGATATTATCAAGGACTTTTTAAAAACCCATTCTGATTTTTTTTTCACAATGAGTCTTTGAGCATTTTTTGAAATTGTTCTAAAAAGTCAAAATATCGCCCGGTAATTGCCGGTGGAGAACAATTTGAAAAGAAATATATTTATGGATATACAGCCGTTTTTTAACCGATTTTGATCAAATAAATTTTATTCTGTCATTACAATTGTATGTTCTCTCGGATTTGACAGTCAGTTTTTCATTTTCTCACAAAAAAAATATCGGGGGGGGGGGGGGGGGCGATTCGGGAAATACCAATACTCAACACTACCTTTAACAGATAGTAGAGTTTGGTCAAGCATACTTTCATTGAACACGTTTAGGCATTTTTGTATTTTTGTATTTTGTATTTTTGCTTAAAATCATCGAATACATCTGGGCCCCAGATTTATTCCGATCCGATATATTTATTGATATTTCAGCCGTTTCTGAACCGAAATTTATCAAATAAAGTTTATTCTGCAATCAAAATTGTATTTCGTGCAACGACATCTTTACCCAAACTGAACTACCCCTTTAATTATCTTATTAACAAAATGGAAAGGATAACAAAACGAAACCTGTCACATGATTATATTGGTAATACAAATATTACAATGTATGAGAGAACCGCTGGAGTTCCAAGTAAGTTTTGAGGATTTGGACAATGTTACTAGATCTTTTTAAGATTGCTTCGGTCACACATTTATGTTAGTCACAGAGTGTGGTGCCTTAGTCAAGGGCTTTCTATGTAATGTAATAATTTATAATAAGTGAAACTGCTTACGAACATGATATTTATGGCCCTGTGTGATAATTGAGCCGGCTTATATTAACTATACATATGTTTGTGAGTTTATTTTAACACTTTATCCGAACCTTTGAAAATGTGATATCTCTCAGTGAGTGGCATCGTGTTATTCAACGCCATCTAACGGGCAACAAGCGAATAGTAAACATTTGTGGGGAAACTTGCCTAGTTTGTGTAAATGGGTTTGTACGTACGTTTGGTCCGTTTGGTTCCTTTGGTTCCTTTGGTTCATGCGCTTTAAGCAGTGATAGATTTTCGAATCACTGAACAAACCAGATGTTATCATGCCATGCAAGCAGAACCTATTTTTTCAAAACGCGCAAGTTTGATATATTTTAAGGCTCATGACTGATTTGTACATACAGTGAGATAAAAGCAATTGCTGTAACCGATCATCGGATCGGCATGCCGATCACGATCCGATCATGCAGAACAAATCGGAAGATCGGATCGGCCAAAAAAAAAAAAAAAAAAAAAATCCGTTTTGTTTTCTTTGGAAAATGATCCCAAAAAACATATTTTGGGAATATAAATGAATACCAAAGCAACATATATCCATATTAATAAGCCCAAGGTAATCTTGTATGGGTATGCTTTCATTTAAAACTGATTACCTCTCCTTTTACAAAATTATTCGCGCCGATTTTGAGCTTAGTCCCATGTGTTTCTGAAAGGTTACGCCAAATTAATCACATGGGACTAAGCTCAGAATCGGCGTGAGTATTTTTGTAAAAGAAGAGGTAATCAGTTTGAAATGAAAGCATACTCGTACAAGATTACCTTGGGCTTATTAATAAGGATATATGTTGCTTTGGTATTCATTTATATTCCCAAATTGTGTTTTTTGGGGATCATTTTCCAAAGAATTTTTTTTTTTTTTTTTTTTTTTTAGCCGATCATCCGATCCCGATCATCGATCCGATTTCGAAGATCGATACAATTTTACCGATCCGATCAAACGATCCGATCATCAAGGTCAGTTACAGTGATGGTATTCACCTTTCTGGGAAGGCTTCGGCCATGCTCGTGTTGGACAACCACAAAGTCCTTGATTAATGAAACTGCAAGAGAGGGAGAGAGACAAAATACAACAATAGCAATCATATTTATGAATTGAAGTTTATAGCCATCATATGATAAGATACATTGGTAAAATGATAAGAGTCCTCGAACATTAAACATTTATGAGTATTTCTCAAGTAATGAGCGACGTGTTATATCAGATAGTTTTGTAGGTTTTGACAGTGTTATCATCTAGACCCATTTTATTATACCATGGTGAAACATAACACCATTACTTCGACCAGCTCTCCGTCAAAAGGTATTGCATTTAGTAGATGTTTGATTATTCTCTTATTATAAAAATGCGGAAGTTCGAATGAAAACAAAATGTACCAACTGAGGGCATTTCAAAGAGGAATATTATACTTACTCTTGGTGAAATTATTTAATCTGCTTAAGTTTAGCAGATGATGCTGGATGGGTTAGCCCTCAATCAACAACAGTTTTGACTTCTTTTTAGACAAGAACAAGAATTGCAGGTCTGAGTATCCACCCTCCTCAGTCAGAAGCGTATGGTAAACGGTCGACCTGTAGACGTATGCGTGCACGCAATCGGGACACCGTGCTGCGCCCATAGATTTAGCTGGATGCAATAGCATTGCGAACGTGGGGGAAGCCCTTGTCACACACCACACTACCAATCGAAGACACCACTTTACTGGATGGAGACCACCCGAGAGTACAGGTCGAACCCACCGGCATAGTTACCTACGTGCCCCTTTAAACAAACAGAACTTTACATAAAGGGAATTTTCGTGGAAAAATATAGACAAATATAAAGGGATTTTGGGGTGGAAACAAAGAAAGAATAGCTTCAAGTGGTGGCATATATATGCATTTTTAATTGGTAACATATGCACATGTATACTATGGTGACATAAGCAGAATCAAACCCGACACATGGATAATTATGTTATATGATATGCCCATTGAGATATCATCAGACATTCAATGTTCAATGCATGACAACTGAGCGATTAGTGGGCAGACCCCATGCAATGGCTTTGCTAGGTGATTGCAATATCAATTATCATGATTATGTACGTAATAGTTGAAATGATCTCAAGGATTGTTCAGGTTAAGTGTTTAATGTTTCGATAACAAGAGAAAAACAAGAACAACAACCTGAGTTTATATTAAGTACTAAGAGAAAAACAACCCGTCATTAAAGTGCTACTAGACGACGTGCACGTTATAGTTTGGAATGCGACAATACTAATCAACTTGGCTATCGGTTGTATTTAAATGTGTGACTGGACCTAGTTATGATATTATACGGGATATGATATAGGATAGGGATTTTTACACAGTAAGAAATGGCCATGATCGCTAAATGCCAATTGCTATATAGTACAAACCAGCACGAGTGCACAGATTTAATCCAATGCTCGGATGGGCAAGACTGAACAAATTGAAAGGAATGGTATTTCCCAGTTTGGATTTGCATGTTTACCATGACAATTCAGCTTCGTGCCATATTTTGACGTGAATTTGTACCAACATACCGGATACAATAATTAGCTATGACGTAGTTTCTTTGTGAGCGTTGATAAAACACAGTGGCGTGGCAACGGGCTACGGGGGAGTCATGGGGGCTCGTCCCACCAGATAGATGACCCCAACAGAATTAGCCAATGCTAAGACGAAAATCCGTTGTAAAATAAGGTTTAACTCAGCATGTATAGTGTGTGGCCCATACATCGCGTGTGACCCACACCCCCCCCCCCCCCCCCCCCCTCCACTACTCCACTACTCCACTACTTATCCACTACTTATCAATTTGACCGAGCTACACCAATGATAATAATGCTTTATTTATAATGATTTGGAAGTGGAAATTTCCTCAATAAGACCAAGCACCATTTGTTCTCTAATGTGTAAAGCGTAAAATATTGTTATGTTATGTTTAACAAAGCAGTTTAATAGTCATTTCCTTTATTAAAAGATGTCGATTTTTTTAGTCAACACCACGACTATGTTTGAACAAGTTTTCAGAGCTTTCTCAGTTCGACCATGATATATTTTCAACTGCTTCGACTATATGACTCCAGTTTGGGACCATTACAGAATTGTGTATAATATTTATATGCCATAAAACGGGCATTTAAGATTTAAACAAATCAGTATCACAATGGATTTATATCCACACTTGTACACCTGTCTAACACTTTGCCCCCCCCCCCCCCCCCCCCCTCTTCCCCCATTCCAGCCGGCACACTATGAATGCAATATCAATTACTTTGAATATTTGCCAAGTGGTGTATCGTAATATACAACTTCTCAAATTAACGGTGTTGGTTTCTTAAAATGGTCAAAACGTCACCAAAATAATAATGAAATGATAATAGCAAAGAAATTGCTGATTTTTTTTTTGGCCAAATAAATTGTTCAGTACGGAACAAAATTGTAATAATATCAATATGAATTTTACTGGAATCAACATTTCGGGAGATGTTTCGATAAACAGCGCCATCTCAGTACATATTACGGTAACTATAATTTAAGTGATATTTCGTTGTTGCATTGTGTAGGGTTGGAACAAATATAAGCTCCTAATATTCGGGCGTTGATTGCCCCCCCCCCCCCCCCCTCCCCTCATAGACGCTTGTTTAGTGTTATCATAGTCTCAGTTATTTCAAAGTAGCGGAAAGTAGCAAGTTACATTGGCGACGTCACTTTTGTGACACTAGTCCAGTTTGGACTACGGGGGATATTTCATTTCTTTCCTCTCGTATGTGGATTACGTCATCGATATTAGTCTATCAGGTTATGTAAAGCAGCAAATTTTTTTGCTATAATCTTGGAAACAGTTTTTAATTTGGTCTAAATACATTACTGATGAGAAAAAGTGATGTTTCCATTTTTTATTTTTGGTCCCAGTGTGCATTTTGGCGATTTTAAAGATAATTAGCTAATTTGCATATTTGTGAAATAAGGTATGGGGTCATTTTCTATCTAGGAATAGTACAATATTGATAAAAACTAGTATTCTAGGGTATTTTGAGGCAAGGATTCCATTTCCGGTGCTCGTTTGTAAGTGCTGTATGGGAAACACTCTGAAATCAAAGATGGCTTCCCCTAATTTGCATATTTATGAATATTATTGATTTTCAGTGGCTACAGCCCCTAATAAGCAATAATTCCGGATTATTATTTGTCAGTTATGTTCTAAGTATGTATTTAAGATATCAAAGATGAGTTAACATCATGGCAACCTCTAGCAATGCATATTATTTGCATAAATATGTATTTTACCTAATTTGCATATTCCCCCAAATCGAGTATATTGGGAACCCGGCAAGTAAAAAAGACAAGTAATACCACTTTTCCAAGGTTTTAGGGGGCAACGAATCCATTCATGATACTTATTTACCTGTATCACCTCGGCAACCCACATAAATTCAAGATGGCCGCGATTGTCATTTTAAAGTAAATAATGCTATTTGCTACTTAAACGGCATTTTATTAATAAAAGTATGATTTGCTTACTGTAAGCAAACAACTACATTGTGATTCAAATATTCTAGTTGCTCATTCCAATAATTAAAAGTCAAAACATTATAATATCAATCTAATATAACCGAAATAATATAGTCGTGTATGATAACATGTGTAATTTAGGGAGCAGTCATCTTGGATTTGAGATGGATGCCATGGTGATACAGGTAAATAAGTATCAAAAATGGATCTGCTGCCCCCCAAAACCTTGGAAAAGTGGTATTACTTGTCTTTTTTGGGGAATATGCAAATTAGGTAAAATACATCATTATGCAAATAATATGCATTGCTAGAGGTTGACACGATGGCAACTCATCTCTGATATCTTAAATGCATAATTAGAACATAACTGACAAATAATAATCCGGAATGATTGCTTATTAGGGGCTGTAGCCACTGAAAATCAATAATATTCATAAATATGCAAATTAGGAGCAGCCATCTTGGATTTCAGAGTGTTTCCCATACATCACTTACAAACGAGCACCGGAAATGAAATCCTTGCCCCAAAATACCCTAGAATACTAGTTTGTATCAATATTGTACTATTCCTAGATAGAAAATGACCCCTGAACTTATTTCACAAATATGCAAATTAGCTAATTATCTTTAAAATCGCCAAAATGCACCCTGGGACCAAAGATAAAAAATGGAAACATCACTTTTTCTCATCAGTAATGTATTAAGACCAAATAAAAAAATGTTTCCAAGATTATAGCAAAAAATTTCACAACATTGATTTACACTTCATTAGGGGATATACTATATACAAAGAATATACCGATGGGATCACTCATAAATGGGTAATGTCGGGTTTATATCGCCATCTAGCGGGGGAAAAATGAAATATTCACCGCAGTCCGAACTCAGTTACTGGACTTATGTGACACATGTTCATTAAAGGGATCTAATAACATTGTTGACATGTGCAAAAAGCAATGAGTGGTTGATACAATGTATATTTTTGATATCTGATATGTCCACTGGGTATTGTGTAAAAATGTCATTTTAAATGGACTTTGTATGGCCGATTAATGAGCAAAAATACAAAGTGACATTCACTAACTCATTGCACTCACTTTGTACACGGTTCTGACGATCCGTTGGATAATTTGACATCTGAACACTTCAATCGTAAATATCTTTTTAACGAAAGTGAAATTAGAAAAACCGAAACCTGTCCCATGCTCTTTTTGTTAATTAGAATACCGCTAGAATTTCAAATGGATTTTGAGGATTTGGACAATGTTTCTAAGTCCCTTTAAAGCTGGACACTAGGCAAAGAACAACACATAATTATATGCTTTGGTACTGTTTTGTGATATCAAATAGATACCCAACATTTTGCAAAGGGCAGTGTAAATTCATGAACAAAGCAATAAATTACCATCGCTTACGGAACAACTTCTATTTCCTTGTTCCGTAGGGCAGTACTGGCCAAACATTTGCGAGTGCGCCAATGTTATTCACGTGTACGTTTGGAGACAATAGAATCCCGGACGATTTGTTCGCTCTGGACAAAATAGCCTTCGTGCATGCAGACCCATGAACGAATATTTTAGAATGGTTATGCGTTTTTAAATTATATATGTTTTTCCTGGAAACATATTTTTGTGAACTTGTTGATGGAATGGACAACTAAAGATGTTATCTTTCATTTATAAGAATATCATTTTTGGGTGGTGGTTTCATTTAAGCTCGGGCCTGCAGGAACAGTACATGGATACCACTTTTTTAAGGCTCAGACAAAATCATCGATCTTTAAATAATTATGAGAAGCGCCATCAATCAAGAAAACAAAATGACACATTATAACGGGAAAGATGCAGGAAATTACTTTAGACACTGATATTTCTTTTCATTTGATGTGTATGTTTATTTTTGTACTTAATTATGTTTGTGGTTCATTGACAATGTTCATGATATATTACTTAGTTGATACCTGATAATATACATATGATACATTTATGTTATCATGTTGGAATTAACTTATTATAATAATAAAACGTACGGATAGGAAATTAAATAATAATTGTTATTTATATCAGCATTGTAATCAGTTATATATTCACTAATACTATTGTTGTTAGTATAATTATCATAATTACGAGCAATAATCGTGTTATTGTATATACCTTGATCTCTTCCTCTCACTCGCTCTGCATACAATCACGAACTGGTACCGCATCATGTCACATTTACACCATGCACCATCATCCGGGGACGCCTCAGAACAAATACATTATGTGCATCGTGTTATTGTATCTATCTTGATCTCTTCCTCTCACTCGCTCTGCATACAATCACGAACTGGTACCGCATCATGTCACATTCACACCATGCACCATCATCCGGGGACGCCTCAGAACAAATACATTATGTGCATCGTGTTATTGTATCTATCTTGATCTCTTCCTCTCACTCGCTCTGCATACACTCACGAACTGGTAGTTCATCATTTTACATTCACACCATGCAACATTATCCGGGGACGCCACAGAACAAATATGTGCATCGAATTCAACGAATCGTTCACGAATGCAGTACAAAGAAATGCCAACAAAATTTGAATATTCATATTATTTATATTCATGTGCAGCACAAGACAGTAATATATGATCATCGATATGGAAATATCATAAGCGATAACAATGAAGCATTATGAAGCTGGAAGTTAAAGATATTACTATCAATAGACGGTGGACACCCAACGTCTCCCTGACTGTAAACACACTGATTCTTGAAGCAGATCAGCACAATCACGTGATTTCATTATATCGTATCATGTTCGTTTTATAGTAATGCCTATTGACTTGTATCTTACACATAATTTTTGTTTGACTTAGTTACATAAATTAGACCTTGGCATGAGCGCAAATACAGTTATTACATTCATTTCCAAAAAAATATAAGTTTTACAGGACAAACAAAAAGAAAAGGCAGCTTTACACAACACTGTATGACAATTGCCGCCGAACGTACTACCGTATATATTCCCCTGCTAATTGGCATAATGATTACAGTAAGCAATAACTAACAAGTGAAAACAATTCGTCGGTGATGTAATATTTTAAAGTAAATCTCCATCATGTTAATTCAAATAGTAACATGAAATAATTCACAGCCATTCTGAATACAATACATATTTACATTATATATATATATTGTGTTTGCATAGTACAATCTAAACTTTTTGGGGGTTTGAAACAACGGTCGTAATTACAAACTTTCATCAGAGATATAATATATATCATCATGAGTTGTTTCATACGAATTTACGTTTAATATGTATAGGTTCTGATATATAACATATTATATATCACAACAATTACATGTTCATAACAAAAGATTTTTAAATACAGACATGTAAATACAATGAATTTAAACTATCGTTCCACTATTTTACCATGCTTTTTAAGACACTAATTATATTCACAGACAGAGAGCTTACATTATACTTTAACCTGTTCAGGACTGGTCCCGAAAATATTCGGGCTTTGGTCTATGGAGAATACATGTTGTAGCAAAATCAGTCCGTCCTGCACGGGTTAATGGAATACTTATATACAACATAGTCAATAATCGGAATATTACACGAGTATATTGTACACATGGTCGCAGATCGTATGCATTCGTTAACAAAAACTGGTAGAATATAAGAAGACAATCAAAGTATGCATTTATTATTATACATAGATGGTTGAAGAAACTATTGACGTATCAAGACAATGAATATGAACAGTAAGTATGTCGAACATCAGTATAAACATTTCAAGTAGGCAAATACTTTTTGACAGAGAACTTACATTATACTTACATTTAATAATATTTTACAACATATTCAATAATCGGAATATTACATCTATATGTACACAGGGTCGCAGATCAAGTGGATTCATAAACAACCGGTTGAATATAAGAAAATAAACAAAGTATGCACTAATTGTTAATTTGTTACACATGTACTATGTATCAAAACTATTCGGACAGTTACATGGAGAGAGGGGTAAACACAGCTCATGAGCAAACGTACATGGTTGAAGTAACTATTGTTTGTAAATGTATGTATTATCTTATCATGTTTATTCATTTCATTCATCATTGAAGGGTGCAACATTGAATTACATAATCCACGTCACCAATCTTACATCGAATAGCTATAATCCCCATTCACATACAGTGAATATAAGTTAATAATAAATCAAGTGCTATAGTATGTACATGTATAATTGTTTCCACACTTCATTGTATATTGTATGCATATCATAACAAACCCAGAGCAGCTGCGGTATATTATAGGAAACACAATCATATAAATCAGTCATAGACAGAACGTAACTGGTGGAAGTAGCTGCTTTTGTTTAATTTCTTTATATCAGATCATGTGTATTAATCGGTGTACTGTACATCAGTTGGAAGTGAACAATTCCCACCGGGACCAGGCACCATATTTTCTTCAATGTGTACAGCGTATAGAATATTCAATTATTCATGTTATGTTTTTAAAAAGCGGTTTAATAGTCGTGTCCTTTATCAGAAAGATGCCGAATTGTTAGTCCACTCCACGAACAAATTTTCGAACGTAAGTTTCCAGAGCTATGTAATATAAGTTATTAATAAGTCAAGTGCTAGAGTATGTACAAATGATTCCACACTTGAATGTATAGTGTATGCATATCAGAAACAAACCAACAGCAGCTGTATATAGTAAACACAATCATATATATCAGTCATGGACAGAACGTTACTGGTGGAAGTAGCTGCTTTTGTTTCATTTCTTATAGCAGAACAGTTGGCATGACATCCAATTTAAACCATTATAAGACTTTAAATAACATTCCCAATATACGATTGTGGCAGTACAGTGATGCAGCATACATCTACAATGTATAACATATTAATTATGACAAATTCTTCCCGAGATTGTATAAAGCAGTATACATGAAACGATGGAAAGCATATAAATGCCTGATATTGATCTAGTCAGTGTGACATTATGAATAACCATAACATTACTTGTTACATTCATCAAAAGCATAACTATTAACATGTTTTTTGATATAGTGTGTTAGAGTATCACATTTAGAGGACAATACTAACAACGATATGCACAAAGCAGTGATAAAGACCCTTTATAATAAAAGTAACGGGGTAGGGTGAGTCGGAGGGGGCATATATCCCCATCCCCGTATGCACGCCATTGTATATGCCACATCTTGGTCCTTCTAAAAATACACAGTTGTTTTCTGGATAAGTTTATTATAAGTCATGAAATGTATTTTACAAAGATCACGATAACGAGATATATCAATAAGTATGCATATATGTACATATCAAAACATACCTGGGACAAAAGTGTTTATATAATGCATAATATCACGAGTGTCACATACACATAAATATATTCCTATTAATGTACAATACACAATAAAACTGGAGCAAAAACAAAATTGTTTTGAAGGACAAACAAAATACTGGCAAAATAATACGCTTACACAGCCTCCTGTGGTGCACTTCGATTACTAATATGGATTGAGATGTTTTCTGAGTGTGTACACAGTCATAGTACGGCATGTGAATGAATATCAGAGTCCCTTTACAGAAAGAGTTGCGATCGATTGTAAAGTTGCATTAAATGCAAGGTATGGGTTGAAGATCAGGGCCCCTTTACAGAAAGAGTTGCGATCGATCGTAAAGTTATAGTAAATACAAGGTATGGGTAGAAGATCCGGGCCCCTTTGCAGAAAGAGTTGCGATCGCTTGTGAAGTTATATTAAATGTTAGGCATGGGTAGAATGAAGATCAGGGCCCCTATACAGAAAAAGTTGCGACCGATCGTACAGTTGCATTAAATGCAAAGCATGGGTAGAAGATCAGGGCCCCTTTACTGAAATAGTTCTGATCGATTGTAAAGTTGCATTAATTGCAAAGCATGGGTAGAAGATCAGTGGCCATATTCATAAAAGCCCGATAGCCTATATGTCAGCTAGACCTTATCTCCTTGCCAAAATGCCAGTTTGGACGATAACTAGCGGCGAACTCACGAAAGACGCTTGGGTGATCTCCTTTGTTTTCACAAATCAGTGCACAACACACACGTGCATGGATATGTCTTTAGTAATGTGTGTAGATTTTGCACGCTGTCTATGCCCTTACCATATCGACCAATCAACGAGCGTCTAAGCCTTGTAATTGAATCTTCGTAGCGGGTTGCTAAATCGTAATTCAAGAAGCACTTCTAACCATACCGATAACAAGCTAACAACTCGGATGATCTAATTCATTCATCGTGGCTGTCATGGTAACAGTTCCATCAGTCGCAAGTTTGTTTGACATTGCAACAAAGCATAAATGCGCAGTTAATTCAAGTTGTAAAGAAAGAATGTCCCCTTTCTTCATGTTAGGGGCCATATACATAGAACACGTACGCACAAGAGGGGGGGGGGGGATTCGCAAATAGGAGGGGGTTTAATTTCGGACAAGAAATGTTGCGTACGATGGCCCCTCATGATGCGTTTTATTGAGTTTGTTGTGTGCTATTTTTAAATACAAGATTATCAAAATATGGTTTACATTAGCTGAATCGGGCAAACTTGGTGGGGTAGTCATGCTATTGTGATTAGCCTAATCACAATAGCATCACCCGGTTGAATAGAATACCAACTCACACAACTGCAATTACAATGGCTGTTCCTATGTCAGAAGAAAAGCACTGTCTAAGCTATTGCATGGAGGTATGCAGGGCATGCTTTTGTGTAGATACTGTTCTTTTTGTACTTTCATCTTTTGTTAATCTCACGGTAGCTGACCAGTGATTGACAAATGATGTCACTGCAGGTCAACAATAGAATTTGCTCTGGAGGGTTTTTTAGGGGGTGGGGCTTAGCAACATGAAGACAAATAAATGATAAAATGTTTAAAAATAAACAAAACATATTTGGGTCAAACCGTTTACAAATATTGAATGTGTACACTAATACAGATGAACAGAGGTCAACATGCATTTGGGTTGCAGGGCCCCTTTAATAGGGGTGAGGGGGGGTGGGGGGGGTTCGGGTGCGGGAATCACGCGGAAGCACATTTTGTCATTACTATCCCCAATATAACAAAATAAATACATCTCCCTCCTCATAATTACCGTACCCCCCCCCCCCCCCCCCCCCCCCATTTTTACTACATTATGACCAAGCTCCACCATGCCTTTACTTATATCATGACATGGGATACGATTTGTGATCTCCATAATAATTTCACGCGAAAACCTATATCGCCCCCTTAATTCGCTATCATCATTCGCTAAAATTTGTCCTGGCTTGGGTGAATCAGAAAAATTTAGCTGGGTGGTAGGTCGTCATTCAACTTCACACCTTAGTTGTAAGTCCAACAAAGCTCTATACAGAAGGTCCCGCATGAATAGGTTTCAATGTATTTAGTCGGCACCGCAGATCTATTGTTGTAATTGTTCGCATTTTGACTAACAATGTCGTGGAATACCAAATGCTTGTGGAATTCAGACATATGGGTTGTCATGCTAGGCCAGGCCTTAACTACAATAGCGAATTTAGCCTATCGGCCTTATGTGAATACCAGTTAAGCCTAGCGGACATCGAAATCGTCATTTGATCAACCAACTAGCTTATCGGGGTTTTATGAATATGGCCACAGGGCTCCTTTACAGAAAGAGTTGGGAACGATTGTAAAGTTGCAATGCAGGGCATGGATTGAAGATCAGGGCCCCATTACAGAGAGAGTTGAGATCGAATAAAGTTATATTAAATGCAGGTCATGGGTCGAAGTTCAGGGCGCGGTAACAGAGAGAGTTGCGATCGATTGTAAAGTTTCATTAAGTGCAAGGCATGGGTTGAAAATCAGGGCCCCTTTGCAGAAAGAGTTGCGATCGATTGTAAAGTTATAGCAAATACAAGGCATGGGTTGAAGATCAGGGCCCCATTACAGATAGACCCAGCTAGCCACCTGACGTTGGGCCGATGTCGGAATTTGGTTGCCGGATGTCGGCATATCGCCGTTGGCTCGAGGTTAAAATGTCCGCCAGCCCAACATCGTCACGACGTCATTTTTGTGATATTTTGGCATAAGGTCATTTTCCGACAATGGCCCAACATCATGCCATGAGATGATGTCAGGTGGCTATCTGGGGAGTTGGGATCGATTATGAAGTTATATTACATGTATAGGTCATGGGTCGAAGATCAGGGCGCGGTAACAGAGAGAGAGAGTTGCGATCGATTACAGAGTTACATTAAATGCCTGCCATGGGGTGAAGATCAGGGCCCATTTACAGAAAGAGTTGCGATCGATTGTAATCTTGAATTAAGTACAATGTATGGGTTGAAGATCAGGGCGCTGTTACATATCGAGTGGCAATCGATAGTAAAGTTACAATTAATTGCTAGTCTTAAAATATGCATATTGAGCCGATCAGAATTGCGCCATATACTCGCATGGTCTGACCTACATTTAATTCAAACTGTACAATTGATCGCAACTCTTTCTGCAACGGGACAAAGGTGTCATAGGATAAATCATTGCATTTTCCAGATAAAATATACATGTACTGCCTACTATCTACTGTACAATCAAACATGTGGTATATAAAACCTGGGCTGATTAGGGGGATCATGATCTTAGTAACCCATGGCTTACAGGAATATCGTAATAATGATCATTTGTATGTTTAACTGTTAACAATGTGCTAAATGCACACACGGTAGCCGATTTGGTGGAAAATTTAGCATTGTATGATAACCAATACTAATATAATTTTGAAATATGATGAATAAGGAAAATAAAAGGAAATAAAATGCATCGATCAATAAGAAAACAATAGTCATTATTCAGCTGCATTACTGAAGTAATAGTGCACAATGAAATTAGTTATTAAATACACAGATATATCACACGTATCTAGTCGGCATGGGAATTCAGGCCGTGGTGCTGTAGCGGTCCACGTGTTCTGTAAGACAAGGGTGTGTTGAATATCCCTGCAAGGAGGACGAAGGCTCAACGGGATACACGGGGAACAAGATATTCGTTCTTGTACATGTTACTACGGTCATCGTTGAATTCCTGTATTAAAGGACAAAGCACAGAGGAAAAGGCATTTTAAACATGAGCATGCATAGTTCATATGGCGATATTGATGTTGTGATGGATATGACAATATACTGTACAACCAAAATATGAATTTGGCCATTTATCTTGATGTATACGTGTAATAGGGCCCCTGTACCTGACCTTTACTCTTCGGAGCCATATGTCAACTGCAGTAGTCCAAATTATGGACGAGTTTATCTGTTTAATACACAACCCATGCATACTGCACTAAAATTACTCTGCGCGCTATACCAAGCAGCGATAATGCGTGCACCTGCACATACGCCACCATGTGACGATATAAATGTTAACATTTTTTTAATAAATGAAGAAATGGAAAACTAAATATTGTGTCAAATCTTTAGCTGCAGCTAGTGCGAAGGCCGTCCGGGCAGTGGACTATCTCAAATGGGGAAACAACTATACTGATCGCTGTCAGGGCAATGTATTGCTATGAGATGTAACAGAGATTGAAAAAAGGAGGTAGACCTCTGATTTAACCATCTGAAAAAACATCCACTAAATGTGAGTGTCTTATCTGAATAAAGGCGACTTTTTTAAATTTTAATATCAAGTGTGAATCGGTGGTGTGGTATGATGCAGCGATTTGGAAAGGATAAGCACGCTGGCATCCTGGTATTTTTTTATTCAATACAAACAAATTAATGGTATCCATAAAAACACGAAACAAACAGGATTACAAACCAGAAAAGACTGAATTATGGAGTTTCAAAAGTTTCCTTCTAGGATTCCGCCCATTTCGACCAAATGATTATAACACTTTTGTTTGCTCAATGTTCCACAAACGCCGAAATTACTTCATTAAATAAACTGCCATTACTGGTTCAGAAACCGTTGGTTAGGAATAGATTATGAGAGGCGCTGATCACCTCAAATTAGAATGGCACATTAATTGGTTTATTCAATTTTATGTTGAAATAAAATGAAAAAAATTGTTTTCAGGCGATTTAAAAGTAGCGTATTATGTTGGTGTACAGATTGGGTTTCAGGAGGTTCGCTTCGCTCCCCTAAAAACAACCCCCCCCCCCCCCCCCCCCCCCCCCACACACACACACACTGAACAAGTGCGCAAGTCATGACACTTCGGGTCTGTACCAATGCAGGCCATTTAGTGCGCATAACTGCATATCTTAAATTTATCGACCAATGTCTCTATAGTCAACATACCAAATGAGCTGATGACGAACACCTAGATGTATGTGATCGAAATAAGTTCCTCGAAATTGTTAAGGAATATATTTGTTTAATTTATTGTTATACTTTAATTATATATTTTTCCGTTTATAAAATGTTTCAATTAACAAAGCGCCTAGTATAGTTCATATCTACGTGCGCTTTCTATTATTACCCCCGGTCATCGGGCACACATTCGCATTCATTCCTCATGTGACGTGCACTTTCTGCTTCAAGGAAAGGAATGTATTCTGGAAATATGGAAATATTTAGGAATTTACCGTAACCACAAAGAGTGATGTACATGAATGCAGACCATTTGTTGGCAAATTCATAGCATAATAAAAAATAATGTATTACAGTACATTTCAACATTTCACATGAATTTCAATCAAGATCTTATTGTATAACGCAGGCCCGTCGAGCCGCTACGTATGGTACGTATTCATAGGTACCACTTTTCAGCCAAAAACAAAAAAAAAGAGAGAGAGAGACTGGAGAGGGAGAAGAAAAGAGAAGAGAAAAGAAGAGAGAAGGTGTGAGGATGATACATGTAATGTAGGCTGATCGTCACCAGCTAATGGAAGAACACGAACATCGAAGTGACATTACCTTTTTTCCATAATTATATAACGCATTATCATATAGCCTAAACCGAAGTTTGTAACCAATCGTAACAACTATACGACTTAAATTTATATGAAATGTGCAGTAATGAATAAATGTCGAGAAGGAGAAAGAATTACAAAAATCATGGAAGCCGAAGAACAGCGTATGCCACCAAACTTTGTCATCCAATCGCAAATTTAAAAAATAATATTCTCAAGAGAAAGTGATGAATTAAGCTTACCAATTGACCGTAAAACCTCCTAAAGTATAGGTTAGACCTATACAGGGTGGCCCAAAAAAAAACGGAACGGGGCACTTCCCAAAATATAATACCACAATGTTTATGTTCATCGGATAGGGGTGTCCTTTCCAATGAAAAACGATACCAAGAACAGTAATTTTGGTCAGGTCGTTTTTGTTTAAGGACGCAGTGAGTGAGACCATGTCAGGTGCCGATTTATGTCGATTTCGACCTAGTCAATGCAGTTTAACCGCACTCCTTGCCCGTAATACCATCAGCGACCAGGCCCATTCTCTCGGCACACGGCTGAGTGCACACTAACAATAGTGCGCGATGCTCAACGGTATGAACGGCAGTTCGTGCAATTCATCAAGCGCTGGCTCAATACAAATTGACAAAAAAGAGAACCTGACATGGTGTCACTCACAGGGCCCTAAAACAAAACTACACGACCAAATTGACTGTTCTTGGTATCGTTGTTCATTGAAAAGACACTCTATTTGATGGACATAATACATGTGTTACTTTATTTTGGGAAGTGCCCCGTTCCGTTTGTTTTGGGCCACCCTGTATAGAAATTGTTCCGCCCATTTTTGTCACCTCTTCATTCTATTTTAAAATTTGCTTTCAAATCCAACGTAGGCCTTTACATAGGACACGATCATTTGGACACCATTCTTCCCGCCTTTCACTGGTAAGGAGGTCAGGGCGGATCCAGGGGGTGGGCCGGGGGGGGGGGGGGGGGCTGGATTTAGAAAATAAACGAAACAATTCTGCTGATTTTCGGATGTTTGAACATTTTAAAGTAAAAAGGCACCCCTAATAACCCTTGGACATGAGTGCCGTTTTTCATTTATTCCTTTTCCCTCTTTTCTCCCTCATTTTCCTCGGGATTTTGGGATTTTCCGATGTGAATTTAATAAAAATTTCAAGCTGGCTCCGATCACGCTAGCATACATAATATTTCACAACTTGTTTATACAGTGCGAGTCAAAAAAAAAAACGAAACCGGACTTTCATAGCTTATAAATCCTCAATTACAAACATATATATGTTGATATTGGTATCATGTTAAAGCTTACGAAACTGTCTTTAAAATGATACATTACACAGTTTGATCACCTTATGCATCATCGAGCACGACCTTATTACCCAAGGTCATGCAAAAACTACCCGTGTCCACGTTTGCCGTCGTCTTGTCATAAACACATCAAAACAAAGTGAGTTCCCCTTTATCAAATTAGCATAACTTTTTAACGATAAAGTTTTGCTCACAATAACTTGGCATGATTGTTTATACACTTATTGAATAACTTATGTGCAAAAATAAAATTAGTATGTCGAGTCATGCATGAGTGAGCACACATGAAAGGCAAAATTGTCACTTTTTGACTCTTGTGACTATTGAAAAGTGACAATTTTGCCTTTAATGTGTGGTCACTCATGCATGACATGGCGGATAATTCTCATTTTCACAGAGAAGTTATATCAACCAGTGTAGGAACAGACCTGCCAAGTTATTTTGCTCAAAACCTTTTCGTTTTTAAGCTATTCTGATTAGGGGGGAATTAGGTTTTTGTTGTGTTTATCATGAATGAATGCGTCTGTTTACGTTTTTTCCAAATTAACATTTCAAGAATATCCGTTGGTGAATCACAACAAAATATCAGGTGGTTGCCAGTGTTTTCATGTTTCAAGGGGATCACAAACTCTCCTCACATCAGCAACCAAACTGTTTGGAGGCAGGGGCCCCTGAATAGGACATGCGGGATGAAGTTATCTTTGAAAATAAAATAACAGATACAACAATTCACAGAACAAGAACACTGCAAACTTGGACACAGGTAGTTTCTGCCTGCCTTGGATAATTAGGTCGCGTTCGGTGAAGCGTGAAGTGATCAGAGTGTGTGATATATCATTGTAAAGATAATTTCCCAAACTTGTACATGATATCAATATCAACATATTATGTACTTTTAGATTGTGGATTTATAAGCTTTCAAAGTCCGGTTTCGTTTTTTGTTTTACTCGCACTGTATATAACCCTTCATATCGCCATATCGTAAGCAATTAAAACGAATATACCCATACAATTAGATTGAAACAAATGGCAAATTTCCGCTATGAAATGGCTAAAATTTTCAAGCTCGCTCCGCTCGCTCGCATACATAATATTTCACAAACTCGGGTGTTTATAATTGCCACTCCCCTCCCAAACCCTCACCCAAGTGAAAATGTATCAGTGAAAAAAGTGAAACAAAAAATCGCTTACGGGGGTTCAAAATAGCAACAACAAAAACCGCTACACGGCTCGTGGACGATGCTCCGCATCGTCATTGGGTCAAAACCCCCC